>PVJH01007946.1:0-75652 GCA_004026705.1 Nesogale talazaci | reverse complement strand
GGTCGATGACCCAATCAGGGTCCCATTCCTGCTTCTGTGATCCTGTTTATACTTGTGATGTATTGATCTGCCTCCAATCATGCTTTTGTCCTTTTTGAAGTTCTTTATCTTAACAAGCCCATAGGCGCCCTTTTGACCTTGAGCCAGTGGCCTCCCTCATCTGGATGATGAATCTTCCTGTTGTCTTTCTTTCTCCTAATACCTAACAAATGGTCTCCCTAAATTCTATTGGAGGTTGGGGTCTCTTTTGCACCACAGAACAATAGTCTGAATTAATGACAGTCACTCATCACTTAGGATTTTGCCTGCTCTTCAAGGTAACTTTGTGAGGCACTGACTACCATGGGTTTTTATACATTCTTCTTCTTTTTTTTTTTTGGGGGGGGGCATCACTGCTCTCCAGTGGTGGGAGTAGGAGGCCCAGCCCCACTGCTGGAATTGAACCTCTGTCCCAGTGGGCCACACCACTATGCACAACCACTATGCCACTGGGGCTCAGCCCTATAACTTCTATTAATATCAGGCAGTATTATAGGCATGTCAGTACCTTCATTATCTAATTCCACCATGCACACAGAGAAAGAAAAGTAATGTAGGCACAGTCATACAGGGAGAGGTCAACTCTGGATGTTGGAAGACCGGCCCAGTGACCTGCTTATGGAAAGCCACCATCTAGAGTCTGGGCAGCAGCTCTGTTTCCCACACAGGGTCTTCAAGGTGGAAACTGAGTTGACAGCTACAGTTTTTCTATTAAAAAAAATTTTAAATACAGAGGCAAGCCTGTTTGCAATGTGTAAAATATGGAAGCACCCTGGAAGTCAATCGAGAAGAGAATGGATTAAGAAAAAGAAACCCATTCCAGCTCCACTGGCAAAGGCTGAAAAAAGAAAAAGAAAGGCTGAACAAAGAAAAAGAAACCCTCCGTGGAACATTAGGCAGCAGCTGGCATCAGTGAGGTAAATTTATGCAGGACTGCTTCAGTGATCAGATTCACATTTTTCCCTGGGGGAGGGTGGGAAACAGACCTGGGAACTGGGTCAACAGACCCAAAACCCAGTCGTAGCTTAGTGCCTTCTCAGAGACTTGCATGTTACCGTGTGGCTCAGCAGGTTTTAGGGGAGCTTCCAGGTTGAGACAGGGGATGGGGAGCTCAGCCACTCCAGGACCCTGATGTATCTATCACACAGGCTGATCGCATTGTCTCTGGGGATGTCGGGAGTTGGGGCTGACTCTGACTGTGGCTAAGGGCTAGAAACACGAGTGGTCTCACGATAGACTCAAAACCAAACCCATTGCCATTGAGTCGGTTCTGATGCAGAGTAACCCAGTCAGGTCAAATCAACGGCCCTGGAGAGTTCCCAGGGCTGCAAATCCCCCAGTAACCTGTAACACGCGGCTGGTGGGTGTGAGCCTCCAACTCTCCAGTCTCGAGGTGGTTAACCACGGAGCCACCGAAGGGTACTGATTCTCCTCCCTTCTCTACATTCATAATTAAAAACATCATGAGAGGGTGTCCAATACAGGTGGACTATTTCTTATCATGTCTGTGACCATGCTTTTTAGATTTAAAATTAAAACAACATTGTTTTGGCTTAGCTGGGGGGACGTGTTCCATCTGGATTCACTCAGTACTTGGCAATATAAGGATGAGGAGTGACAAAGTCCTCGGCGATCTTCCTCTCGTCCCCAAAGAGGACTACAGACTGCAAGCGAAGGCACAAGCTTAACCACAGCCGCTCAGACCTGCAGCTTCACAAGCCACACCCACTGTCAATTGGCTCCTCTTCCAGGAGCAATGCTAGGTGTGGGGTTGGACCTGCAAGGAATGGTGCAGCCTGTGGTTGCCTTAGCAACCACTCCTCTCCCTAGGCTCTAGGGAGGCCACAGGGACTTGCTGGATCTTGCCCCTCCAGCAGTTCCCGGACCGGTGACCCAAAGGGGCTGCAGGCTGACTCTCCCTGGGTTAAGTCCCCAGTGAGGGGATTTCTCCAGCTCTTCAGGGATCTTCAGAACCAAATTCCCTTTGCTTTTTTCTTTTTCCCCAACAGTTTCCTTTGTGAACAGGAGGAGAGAGGATGACAAATGTTTCCTTTATCCTTCCCCTTTACTAAAACTATGTGTGTGTGTGTGTGTGTGTGTATATATATATATATATATATATATACACATACATACATACATACATAAACTACTGTCGGATGAAGACAGAACTTTTCCACAATTATTGTACTCCAAATATTAGGCAAACTGTTTACCAGCATTTGTTATAGAAGTTGAATTAGCTATTGTCCCTGAAACGCCTAGTTATCTAGGCTTTTGTGTTGTCTCACACCAGAGCTAACTCCCCTGCTGTTATGATGATGGGAATGTGGGCGGATTCACATGCTGATGTTAATGATCTCTAGCCTAACTTGTTTAGCCACACCCAGGAGTCTGGGGTCTTGTCTCCTCACATGGGATCTCTGTCTCACAACAGAACTAACTCCCTGCTGTTAGGATGAGGGTTCCCTTCCTTTGAAGCCTGTCGTCCGATTCACATGGTGATGTTAATGATCTCTAGCCTAACCTGTTTAGCCACACCCAGAAGTCTGGGGTCTTGTCTCCTCACATAGCTCCCTTTTCTATGTGTGCACATGGCACAACCCCTTCCCGTGGTGTATGTCCTTACCTGTAATTGGGGGCCTGGCTTGGCTCCAGAGGGTATACAGGGATGGGCTGTAAGATAGAGGCTCTCTATCTTTAGCCTGCCACTCTCAAGTCTGCTTCGCTCCAGTCTCCCTCCATCCAGGCTCCCTCTCCACGTGGACCATCTAGCGGGGTGGAGGTGAGCATGTACCATGAAAGGATATATATGTAACTTGTAATGCTCTTTTCTCTCTCTCTCATGATCTCTATATCGGTTTTATAATAAATAATAATTATTGCTACACAACTGCCTGTTGAACCCTTGCTGTAAGTATATCAGAGGCCTGATCACCCCCTGATAAACTACCATGTGTGTACACATATATGTGTGTATATTATATATATACATATATATATACACACACACACTTTGGAGAAGGGTCATCTTCCACCTGCTCAAGGGACTTAGGTGGGCCTGATAACTTCCTCACTAGATGCTCCTGGGCCTAGATGGGCTGGCATTTTCTTTTGAATTTCCTGATAGTTTTGTTGTGCTGGGGTTTTTTCAGGGGTGGGGGGGACCCTTTTCTCTAAGTTCTCTATGGACAATGTTTAAGGTGCTCTCCAGCAGAAGGCTATAGCTACAGGAAGTGGATCTCGCAGTACTTTATGAGGCGATTTACTTTCTCCCAGTTCCTAGGAGACAGAGGGAAAAGCACCTTTCTGACTTGATGAGGCACTAAGCCAGGTGATCCCTCTGTGCCAGCTGAGAGGACTCTCACCTCTGCAGCTTTCATCCTGGCCACTGAGTACACATAGGCCCGGGCTCCAGAGACTGAAAATCCTGTTAATCTTGTGACATTCTTTGGCTGATAGCGACTGATAGCAAATGGAAAGCCCTTTGGGTAAAGTTCAGTTTTGCACGGAGGAACAACCTCCACCCTGTTAAGTCTCCACAAATGAATTCCAGTTTTGAGAACAGACCAGGAGAGGATTATATATATATATATATATGAAAATGAACATGAACTTAAGAGCTTACATTCTGATGTGTTTTTTTCTTTTTCCTCTGCATTCTTCTTTTCCAGAATCTAGGCCCTAGAAGGCAATTTTCTGGAGGCAGACACAAAGCCTCTTACACAACAGCCCTCTCCCTCCCTCCCGGTCAAGCCAGAAGGGAACCACAGGCCTGCCAGGGCGGCTGCACACAGGGCTTCAGGCCTCCCCTCCCCAGGGAGCGCGGGAGCCTGGGGGTTTGCGACACCCAAGGTTGTGTGCTGGCAATCAAGCCCCAGGCTCTCCCACTCCAGCGATGTTTGGCTTTGTTTGAGTCTCTTCCATGGGAACACAGCTGCATTCACCTGGCTTTCCTCAGCTCCCCACTGACAGCAAGTGAGAACCTGAGCCCCAGGTACCCAGCCGGGTTAGGAGCCTGTTTGTAAACAGCCACCCAGAGAAGGCCCCTTCCGCGAAAATGTGACCCCACCCATTCCTGGAGGTATCCTTCCTTCCCCACCCCCACCCTGTGTCCAGATCGAGAGGTGGTCACACTCCCCGTGGACTTTCATGTGGCTTCCCCATCCCGCCATGAAGATGCCCCTACTATTTCCAAGTCCGCCCGGACTTGAAAGTTCTGACCCAAACCCTCCCTAGGGACCACTGCCCTTCCCCTTACTGACGTGCTTCCAGTCATTGGTTGCTGGCACCTTTCTGTTTAGCACCTCACTGCCTACTCACTCGGATTGCTTGTAAATCGCTTGATGCTCATGCTTATCTCCGCTTCCTCAGAAGCCGGTGCCCAAACAGTAGACATGCGCGCAGCGGCAGCAGCGAACATTCGCAGGGAGCGCGGATCCTGCGCCTGAACATCGCTCTCAGTGCTTGCTGCAGACGGGTGCTTGAGCCCCCCAACGTGCCTGTGGAGATAAGTTCTGTTGTATGATCACACTCTCCCACCCCTCTTTTATTTATTTATTTATTTAAACAGCCAAGGAAACTGGCACTGAGATTGTTCGATGGTTCAGAGTTCCACAGCTAGTATGTGGAACAGTTTAACCCATCATCAGGATTTAACCTAAGTGAGGCGTTGGCCCTTGGGTCACTAAGTGTTTTTCTCTTTTTTTTTTTTTTTGCATCACTGCCCTCTGGTGGTCGTGGGTGCTACCCAGTGGGTGCTCCTGAGCGCCCCCGCTGGATTTGAACCGGCAAGCCCGCGGGCTGCAGTCCTGCACTCAGCCACCACCGGGGCTCGGCCCCACGAAGTGCTTTTTATGCTCTCTTTAACATGACCTGTAGTTGGCAGGGGAGTGGGATTCAGCCCCCCTATTAGGGTTCGTGGTGCGGTGGACTAAGCACCAGGTTGCTGGCTAACCACCAGGTGAGTGGGTCCGACCCACCAGCCCCCGCTCTGCAGGCCCCGCCTGCTCCTGGGCTGCTTTGCAGTTTCAGAAACCCTGTCGAGAAATTCTACCTGCGCTACCGACAGGGTCACTCAAGTGAGAAGTTAATTCAGTGCCAGTAGACCCGGTTCGAAAGGGGCCTGGGGTGTCACTCGGCTGGAATTTTGTGATCCAAACGGGGGTCTGACTAGTGCTCTCTCTGCTTTCTGCACTAAGCGGAAACCAACTTGCTCAAGGCTCAACTCAATCACCATCAATGTAGCATCTTCCACGCTGGTTCCTCTCACACACATGGGTGGACTTTTGCAGGCCCCGGATTCTGCCTGCCCTGGAGAAGGAGGCCAAGATGGGGAGGACGAGGTCCCTGCCTTGCAGGAGCTGCCAGGCTTTGAGCACCAGACGGTGGGTGTGCAGGCAGGAGACAGACTCCAGTGCTGTGAAGGCAGGGGGTGAGTTGCGGAGGAACTCGGGCGGCTGAGGTGGAGTGCTTGGGGTCCCGAGGCTGTCAGACAGGAAAGGAGGCCTTCTTTCTGAGTTTTTAAATCAAAAACTGTGTGATAAATCAGTTTTGTGATGAATTCTGGACATTGACACGAAAATTCAACCAAGAGTCAGTCTGAAATATGCTGGTTTGCTCATTTCTGTAGAAATCATCTCCAAATACATGAAGAATCGTCATCATTTTCTAGGTTGCCAATGGTTCCTTCAAACCCTGGGGGCTGGCAGTTGGGGCGGTGGTCACAGGAGGCCTGGCTGTTCCTGACAATGGTTAGAAAATCCCACAAGTAAAGTTGTGCTCTTCTAGACATCACAGCTTTCACTGGATTCTTGAAGACAAAACATGCTCCAGAAGTTAAGATCCACTAACAGGATGTTATGAAGTTACATATGTACATGCCATTGTTGGTAGGTCATAGGGCGTCTGACACAGTGTGACCCTCTTTACAACAGAAAACACTGCCAGGTCTCGCGCCGTCTTCAGAATTGTTATATTCCAGTCCATTGTTGCAGGCACCGTGTCAATCCACCTCATCGAGGCTGTTCTTCTCTGCCCCTCTGCTTTACCACGTTTAAATGTCCTTTTCCAGGGTATGGTCTCTGTTGACGATATGTCCAAAGTATGTGAGGCAAAGTCTTGCCCTCCTTGCTTCTTAAGAAACATTCTGGCTATACTTCCAAAACAGATGTTTGTTCTTTTGACAGCCCATGGTACAATATTCTTTGCCAGTACCTCCATTCTACTGCATCAACCCTCTCTCAGTCTTCCTCAGTCAATGTCCAACTTTCACATGTGTATGAGGTGACCAACAATACCATGGCTTCATTCAGGTTCACCTTAGTCCTTGAATGACATTCCTTGCTCTTCAACACGTTGATGAGGTCTCCTGCAACAGATTTACCCAATACCATGTGTCCTCTGACTCTTGACAACTTCAATCATTTCTCCATTTATTTATTTATTTATTTGTTTTTAGGCATCACTGCCCTGGTAGTGGGAGTAGAAGGCCCAGCCTTTGATCCTGTGAGTGGGAATTGAACCTCCATCCCAGTGGGCCGCAGTCCCGCGCACAACCACTACGCCACCCGGGCTCAGCCCCTTTTCTCCATTTATTACAATGCAACCCAAGTTATTTTACTTAAGCTTAATGTTGTTAAAAAAAAAACACCTTTATTAAATGCAATTTGTGTGTGGTTCTTAATGCAGCCTCTGTGGAATTTTTATAATTCACTACTATGCTCAAAGACAGGATAGATAAGGATGTCACCTAGAAGGGCCAGATAACCCTGAGAGTCTTCTCTTTTTTACTGTTATTGATTAAACGCTGGACCTTGCTATCTAATCAGTCATCAAAGACACCCAAGAATCTTATTATTCTGTTGGCTTGGTCATAGTCATCAACTGGTTAGTGTGGTTACATCCAACTTGAGTTAATGTAAAACATCTCTCTGTGACTCCCTAAGTGTAAATTCCAAAGTAAAAGGCATATACTCTATGAATTCTGATTTCAAATAGGGCACCACAAAGACAGCCTTAATTGCTGCTGGTTTCCTTTCTGATCCCCTCCAATAAGCTTTTTCTTTTTTTTTGTTTTTAGAGTTTTTTTTTGTTTTTTGGGGCATCACTGCTCTCCGGCAGGAGAGCCCAGTAGGAGGCCCAGTCCCACTGCTGGAATTGAACCTCCGTCCCAGTGGGCCGCAGTCCTGTGCACAACCACCACGCCACTGGGGCTCAGCCCAGCTTCTTTTTTTTCTCACATTTTTTGGACTTTAGTAAACTTGCTTGGCTTACATGGTAAGAAACTTCATTAAGGTTAACAAAGATGTTACCTCTTTGACTGGTTGAAGGTTCTGTGTTTTCATTATGTTGTGTTGCGATCCACACTGAAGGTTGCAATCTTTGATCTTCGTCAGCACGTGCTTCAAGCCCTCCTCGCTTTCAGCAAGCAGGGATGTGTCCTCTGGATATTTCAGATTGCTGATAAGCGTTCCCCTGATCCCAATGGTTCTTCAGAGTCCATTTTTCAGATTACTTGCTCATCATTCAGCTAAACAGAGTGAGAGGATACAAAGCTGACACACGCTCTCCTGATTTTCAGGCACACAGGATTCATTTGTTCTGTCCACACAACTGCCCCTTGAGCCATGGACAGGTTTCATAAGAACACAAGAAATTGTTCTGGAATTCCCATTCTTCTAAATGCTAGCCATCGTCGTTTGTGACAATCGATATAGTTGAATGCCTTTGCATAGTCAATAACACACAAGTACATATCTTTCTATTACTCTCTTTCAGCCAAGATCCACCTGACATCAGCAATGATATATCCCTTTTGCTACATCCTCTTATGAATCCGGCCTGAACCTCTGGCAGCTCCCTGTCAATATACTGCTGCAACTGTTGAATGATTTTCTGCAAAATTTTACCTGCATGTGATATTAATTATATTGTTCAATGATTTTTTTTGGGGGGGGGGCATCACTGCTCTCCGGTGGTGGGAGTAGGAGGCCCAGCCCCACTGCTGGAATTGAACCTCTGTCCCAGTGGGCCGCAGTCCCGTGCACAACTACTACGCCACCGGGGCTCAGTCTTCAATGATTTTTTTATTGCTCAATAATTTCTGTATTTTGTTTGGCTCACTTTTCTTTGGAATGGGTACATCACTTCTCAGCCTTTTGGCTAAGATCAAGTGTGGAATGGGTACAAATGTGAATTTCTTCGAGTCATTTGGTCAAGTATCCCTCTTCCAAATTTCTTGACATAGATGAGTATGCTTAGTGCTTCGTTGGAGTGTTGAAATATTTCAATTGGTATTGTCAATTCCTGGAGCCCTGTCATTCTGTCTTGTTCCTATACCTTCAGTGCAGCTTGGACTTCTTTCTTCAGTGGTGTAGATTCTTGATAGGGCTGAATGTTGGCTAGCTCCTTTTGGTACAGTAGGTATTTCTTCTGTCTTCTTTTGCTGCTTCCTACACTGTTCAATGTTTTGCTCATCAAGCCTTTTAATATTGCAGCTCAAGGCTGAGCTCTTCAGTTGCGCGTGCTGAGCACGGTCGTATTCCTGCTTGGTTCCCTAGCTCCGGGTGTTCACACAACTCATTATAATACTTTTTGCTGTTTTCTGGAGCTACTGACATTTTCTGTTCAGCTTTCACTCCGCGTCTCCCATTTACTTCTGCTGTTCTATGATCAAGAGCAAGTTTCAGAGTCTCCTCTGACATCCACTTTGATGTTTTTTCCCCCTTTTGTCTTTTTAATGATCCTTTGCTTTCTTTCTATATGATGTTCTTGATGTCAGCCCACACCTTGTCAGGTCTTCTGTTATTAGTGTTCGAAGGGTCAAATCTACTTTTGAGATGTTCTCAAAGTTCATGTGAGATAGACACTTTGGTTCTTGTGGACTAGTTTTAATTTTCTTCAACCTACATGTAAATCAATTGATGATCTATTCCACCATCTGATCCTGGCCTTGTTTTGGTTGCCAATATTGAGTTTCTCCATCACCTTTCCCATAGATCGAATGAGTCTGATTTCTGTGTATTCCATCTGATAAAGTCCATGTATATAGTCATGATTTAGGTTGTTGAAAAAAGGTATTTGCAATAACTTGTTGGTCTTACAAAAAAATTATTTATTTATTTTTTGGACATCACTGCTCTCTGGTGGTGGGAGTAGGAGGCCCAGCCCCACTGCTGGAATTGAACCTCCGTCCCAGTGGGCCGCAGTGCCGCGCACAACCACTACGCCACCGGGGCTCAGCCTGAAGCGGTGTCATTTTAATTGGGGTTATATGTTAAGCTATATGTTCTTGGGCTTTCCTGGGTGAGTTACCATCTCAATTATTTAAAACCTTAGCTGAAGAGTTAGAGAGCTAAGATTAAGTGGTAACGACCACACAAAGGCCTAGCTATCCCTCCAGCATCCTCTTGAGGAGTGTACTGCGCCACCATGTTCTCATCTGGCCTCAGGAGGTTTCCTTCTATACCTTCACCCCATCGACCACTAGGTAGTTAATGTGCACTTGAAACAATTTTCTTTCTTTTAACTTCTATTTATATCGTTTTCCAAAATGCCACCCAGGTGCATTCAACAACGAATAGCCTGACTGCGGTCAGCTCCTTCCGATGTGAGCAACTCACCATCATCCCTTTGCTGTTCCACTCGCTGCCTTCTTGCGCTTGGGGAGAAAGAGTCCATTACACTCAGTTTTTAAATGCTGTAACTCCTTTCGAAAGATTGAGGGAGGATTAAAACAAGGCTGCCAGAAGCGGGCTTATAGAAAGGGGGTGGGGCACAGTCTCATGGGGTCCCCTCTGACCCCCGCACGGCAAAGAAATGGCCATCGTGGTGAGAGGCAGGCATAAACTGGTGGGATCCTAGAGGCTGGAAACGTGTTTCTGATTCTCCAGTTGGCCTTCGGCTGAGCTGGGCTGTTTCTAAACCGATGGCGGTCAGCAGGCGGAGAGCTCCAACAGGGCGATGTCTACAAGGCCTGATTCCGGCGGTGAAGGCTTGCTTTTATTTTGCCCTGTGTTTCTTGACCTCAGGACAATGTGGCTTTGACTTGAGTAGAAAGCCAAGTGGCCTCTTCGGGGATCCTTCTGCCAGTCTCCGGCCTGGGTCCTCCCTGCAGACCTGGCTGGCTGGCTCAACTCCTCCCACCCCCCCAACCTCCGGGGGAGAGCGTAGGTAAATGCAAGTGGCCCTGGTACAAGTTTACAAGAACCACAAGGCCCCAGGTAAGATGATAATATTAAATGACCGTATGCTCTGAGAGGGCCTACAAGTGGATTCCATTTTTGTCTGGAGGGCAGATTAGCTATGTTTATCAAAGTCTTAAAAAAAATAGTCATGTGTGCTTTACTTCCAGGAATTTATTCAAGAGAAGTCAATTCCTCTTCCAGTTTGGGCTTTTGATCCCCCCCACCCCCCCACCCCGTTCTCTTTGAATGTTAAGGTTTATGGGCCACCTCACTGTTCTTTGTGCCACTCGGTAACTTCACAGTAATCATCATAAACTCATTTTCTAATTACAAACAAGAAAAACACCGGTACATATCACACAGCTACAAAAATATCAGTCCAGGAAAAATCCCTTGCATTCAGGAGTGTTTACTGTTAAGCGAGGGGGGAATGCTTTCACAAAGAGTTTCTTTATCCTGAAAAATCCAATGTGCACTAGCAGTCGTTTTTTTTTTTTTTAACCATTGCCTACAGATCGGGGTGTCATGCAAAGAATCAGTCAGCCAAGGTCCGAGTCCTCCTTTGCAGAGCGACGGTGTGGAAGGAGGACGCAGGCTTCGAGGGGTCCTGGTGGCCGACCCCAGGGGACTCTGGGACGTGCCTTTGTGGCCTCCTCAGATGCTCCCGGGGAACATGAATGCCCAAGGACTTCCTCCCAGAGCATCAGGACCCCACTCTCTGAGAGCTGGTCTGCCCATTCCCACCAGGACATGTTATCCAGCCTCTTTCTCCTGGTTCACAGGGTGGGGCCTGGGCACAGAAAGCATGTTTTCACGTTTCTTTGGTCAAACTACATGCCCTTTCTGAATCTACTTATAGGGCTGTCTCGGGGAGTTTTCTGAAGGACCCACAGGGTTACATACAACCCCCTTGGTCATTGTTCGCCAACTCTCGGTGGTTTTACTCAGAGAGGAAGCTGGTGTTTTCAGTTTGGGCGTTGGGAGAACTCCTCAGACATCTCCAAACTGATTTAGGAGAAACTGCTTAGCAGGAGAGGGCTTATTTCTGTCTTGGAATAAACTTCTGAGAACTGACACGTGCTGGAACCACAGACCAAGAGAAACACTTTTCTTTTTCTTTTTTTTAACACATTACATCCCGAAGGCAGCTGTGATGTTTCTAAACGTTTATCAGTATCAATGACAAAACCTGCTCAACAAGAACTATGGCCACCATCTACTAATTTACATCCTCTTCCTCTGAAAACACTCTGGGGTGTTGGTTGTAAAGTCCCTACTCCTACATTGGCTTTTCTTGAAGACATTTTCTTCAAGAGGTTTTATTTGATGACTCAAGTAGAATTTTCTGAGGTAAAGGAACCACACCTCACCTCAGAGATCTTTCCAACCCCGGAAACTCTGATTTGAGAAGCTTGTGAGGGTGTCCCTTTATGATCCGAGCGGTTCAGTTACAGATTCTAGAAATGCCCGAATCTCTCAGAAGCTCTCGCCATGAGCTAACCCCCCTCCCAAAAGGTCAAAAGATTCCAAATGCACGGGGGTCAGCTCCAGAAGCCGTTCGTATTGTCCGCGGCTCCGAGAAGCCTGGTCTGCAGTAGGCTGCCTCTTCTAGACCTCATTTCAGGACTCAGGACGTTCGAGGTCAAGCTCTGACTTTATATGACTACGATGTTTTTGATTCCCTTTTCTAATTTTTACATGCTTTATCCTGCCTGAGCTCTTAAAGGCCTGCGCAGGAACAAGCCGCTGCAGGGGGAGTTTCCGAAGTGGTGGTTTTGCACCCATGGCATCAAAGCCTCGACCCCCGCCCTCAGGAACCGGAGTCTCGGGACAGAGGCCTCGAAATCTGTCTGTGGAGTTTGTATCTTAAAGCTTTTGCCGGTGACCTCTGCTGGGTCTTGTACACGATATAAAGTACGAAGACCCCTGCGCTGGGCCCAGTGTAACAGAAAAGGGACGGAGGGAGAAAGCAATCCAGCAGGCAGAGACAGGCCAGCGTCTAACAGGGTTTAATACCAATCGGGAAGCCGGGTGGGGAAGGTCAGCGGGGAGGTGTCCAGGCCGTCGCTGCTTCAGCCCTTCCTAGGACAGCGGGTCAGGCTGGCTGCATCAGGGTGCTGATACTCTCTTCCACCTCTGAGAGTTTCTTCAGGATTTGGTTGATCTTGACCTCATCTAATTCCAAAGACAGAAATTCAGATTCCTGGAAAATATAAGAGGATGTTTTAGAGAGGATCCCTTCCCCTGAGACCACGGAGGCTCTGCATGCCATAGGACCCCACTCCAAAGGTCCAGGGTTCCTGCTCTGCGAGTCTGGTTCAGGATCCACCTCCTCCAGTGCGTGATTGTTGCTGCTTTACGTAACAACGGAACTCCATCACGGGGCCTTCAGAGGACACCTCAGAGGACACCGCTTTCATGAGTGGTACACACATGTCAGGTGTCCTTACTAAGAGGACCTGAAAAGCTCGTCTTACCAGTCACTTCATCTGATCCTGTGACCTTTTTTTGTTTTTGTTTTTGGGGCATCACTGCCTTCTGGTGGTGGGAGTAAGAGGCCCAGCCTTTGCTCCTATGGAGCCTCTGCTGGAATTGAACCTCCATCCCAGTGGGCCACAGTCCCGCACACAACCACTACGCCACCGGGGCTCAGCCCCCTGTGACCTTTTAAAGCTAACATTTTATTGTTATGTCTTGGACAATTAACATTTAACAATTTCTGTACAAATTATTTAGTGACGTTGGTTAGACTTTTTGACAATGCATCATGAATCTTTTATTCATTCCATTCTGGATGTACCATGTTATATTCTACAGTCATTTTTAAGATGAGCCCGCAGGATTGTATTTTATAGATGAAGACCTGGAGGCACAGAGAGGCTGACCAGTATCACAAAATCAGATTGCAAAATCCCACTTCTGGCTGACTCTAGAGCTCATGTTATCTCTATAGCGTCTGGCAGTATGAAAGGTCTTTAAAAAGTCCTGGAAGATTGCATATTATGAAAAAACTATGCCTAGGTTTCAAAACTTTTTTTTTTGGGGGGGGGGCATCACTGCCCTCAGGTGGTGGGAGTAGGAGGCCCAGCCTTTGCTCCGTGGAGCTGGAATCGAACCTCCATCCCAGTGGGCCGGAGTCAAAACTTTTTTTGGTTTTTGGGGCATCACTGCTTTCGGGTGGTGGGAGTAGGAGGCCCAGCCCCACTGCTGGATGTTGGTTAGACGTCCCAGTGGGCCGCAGTCCCGCGCACAACCACTACGCCACCGGGGCTCAGCCCCAAAACTTTTTTTATACCCCAAAAAAACTTATTAGAAACTTGTTAGAAATGTCTGGCCAGGAGCCAGTCTGAGACTGGAGGAAGAAGAAGATATCCATTTGAAAGGAGCCGTATCAGAGCAAAGTGAATTCTGCTACAGTTGAAAAGAGAAGAAAGAGCCTTGCTATCATGCAGAGTGGATTAGGGCAGATGGAGTTAGGTTAAACTTTAATACCCTCTCCTTCGCTCTCCCTTTTGGTCACTTTGAAGTTGGTCTGGTGTTTATTATGTTCTACTTCCTTTTCGATGAAAGTTTCTCTGTTTTATTTGGCTATTGCTGTTAGTTTTCTAATTGTTGTTTTTTTTTCCTTGTGGGGGTGCTGTTGGTGGTGGTGGTATGTATTTCTGTTTTGTTTTGTTTTAGGCATCACTGCCCTCAGGTGGTGGGAGTAGGAGGCCCAGCCTTTGCTCCTGGGAGCTGGAATTGAACCTCCAACTCAGTGGGCTGCAGTCCCACGTCCAACCACTACGCCACTGGGGCTCAGCCTTGTCGTGTTTTTTTGTTTGTTTGTTTTTGTTTTTTTTTTAGTGGTGGTATGTATTTCTGTAAGTAAAACCCAGGACAGGTAAATCTGTAGAGATAGTAACTGGATTACTGGTTTCTTGGGAATATGGCAGGGGAGGTTCAGAGGAAATGGGGAGTTAATAAAACAGTATAAGGAGGAAGAAAATGTTCTAAAATTGATTATAGCAATGATTGTACAATTTTTCTTGATATGACTGAACTATTGAATGGCATATGGATTATGTGCCAATAAAATTGTCTCCAAAAAACCCAAGAATAAACATTAAATTTATGGTGAAATTTTGGTGGAGTAGTGAAATTGTTGATGCTTTACAAGAAGTTTCTGAGGGCAATGTTCCATGGAAATCAGCAGTTTACAAGTGGAGAACCCCTTTCAATATTTTGCTTACTGGTCACAGACTAACTAATGTTTTCATTTGCATTTGTTTACAGAGTTTGCAAGCTTGAAAGTGATCCAAGCATTTATAGGTGCTGGCTGCATGGGATAGATAGTTTTGCTCGCAACAGTCAGTCCACAAAATTTCAGGAAAGCGCAGATGCTACTGAAACTGAAGGTCACAGAGGCAGAATCCCCACATTTATCTGTGAGGGGTGATCCACCTCGTTTGAACCCTAGTGAAAGAGGATTGACAACAGTGGAAACAAGGCAACACAATAAACATTTGAAGTGGTTCAGTTTGCACAATTCTGACTGAAAAATTAAAGTTGAGCCAACTTTCTGCTTGGCAGGTAATGAAACTGTTGCACCCAGATCAACTGCAGACAAGAGCAGAGTTTTCAATAGAAGTTTTAAACAAATGAGATTAAGATCCTGAAGCATTTCCTCAAAGAATTATAGCACAAGGTAAAAACATGGCTTAAACAGCATAATCCTGAAGGCAGTCCATAATCAGAGCAACAGTTATCAGCATGTAGAAATGGTCCAGTCAAAGCAAAAATGACAACAGGTTTTTTTGGATGCAAAAGGTATTTTGCTTGCTTACTTTCTGGGGTGGGGGTAGAGGTCCAATTTGCCAATTATGAGTGCTTTGAGAAAGCCAAAAGCTTTAGAAGCAAAGTGCCCCCCAGAAAGCTTCGGTAGAGTCCTTCTTCACCATGACAATGTCTCTGCTAATTCTGCTCATGAAACGATAGCAATTCTTCAAGAGTTTTAGGGGGAAATCATTAATTAGGCCTCCACCTAACAGTCCTGATTTGGCTCCTTCTAACTTATTTTTCTTAATCTTAAAAAAAAAAAAAAAAGGAACAACAACAACCAAAAATCTTTACAGGTGCCATTTTTCTTCAGTAAATAATGTAAAAAGAGAAACAGACTACATTAACATGGTTAAGTTTCCAGGACCCCGAGTGTTTTTAGGATGGACTGAATGGCTGGTATCACCATTTATAGAAATGTCTTGACTTTGATGATGCTTATATTGAGAAATGAAGTTTATGTATTTCATATCTTTAATCTTTTAATTCTATTTGCCCACCTTCTTTTTGAAGTGCCCTCATATAAAGATTTGGCTTGACCCTGGGACATGTAAGAGTTGGACTAATCTCTGGTTAGTCAGAAATGGTGAAGGACAGTGACACACAGCATGGGTACCATTAGCGGCACCATTACTCAACAATAACCCTTGAACACTTCTGGAGTCTTTCCACTTGCTGCAACCCACCTCTGTCAGGAGCTCCTTTATCCTGTGGTGAGCTCCAAAGTAGTATGGCAGGGGCCAGACCAAACCGAGGGATACATATGGTAGCCAACTAAAAAAAGGGGGTAAAAAGAAAAAGAAATGGGTAGCAGGGGAACAGGGCACTAGCCCATGCAAGGGGAAGGTATTGTTTCTATCTCCACAGGGAAAGAGGGACCAGACTTCAACCTGGTTCTCCAAGATGTGAATGCAACATACCGGCATGAAGCAGGGAAACAATAGAGAGGTCTGAGAGGCTGGCCCCCATCCCAACTACATGGACAGCCAACTTTTCCCCCAGAAGAATTTATTTCAGAGAACAACACTGAAGCTATAGCTCAGGGAGAGGGACATGTCTGATCAGAGCCCATGGGAGCAAATGAGCAGGAGGAGGAGAGAGTGGAGCACATCCAGGTTCCCAAGTCTTGAGGATATTCCTGCACAGAGCAGCCAATGCACAGAGAGGACTGTATGGCCAGCCCCACTCTGACACACGACAGCCTTCACTGGCCCACTGCCCTACAGGGAACAACACTGGAGACACAAAGTGGGAACTGCACCTGATCTGATCCTATGACACCGAGGCAAAACGCTAAGGGTGTGTGATAGAACATTAAAGGGAATAGAGCAAGGAAGTTCCAAGGGCATACCAATAATAGACTTTGGGGCTAGGGCATGGCACCCCATCAGACTCAACCAGAAATCACTCCCTATGGGGAGCTGGTCTGGGGGCCTAAGTGGAGGGAGGATGTTTTGAGAGTGAGGGGAGTTGTATGAGCCCCCAATAAAGTGATTTATTTAAAAAAAAAAAGAAAGAAAGAAAAGGAAGGGGAAAAAGGAGCTTATACCAAGGGCTCAAGTAGAAAATGTTTGGAAATGAAGATGGCAACATGTGTACAAATATGCTTGATACAAATGATGAGTGGAATGTTATAAGAGATGTAAGAGTCCCCAATAAAATAATTAAAAAAAAAAAACAACACTCCTAAAGGTCCACAAACAGACCTTGAACTATTTACAGACTTTTGTGTGTGTGTCATTGTTTTTGTTGTTGCTTTTTTGTTTTGTTTTCCTCTGTTTTGTTTCTGTGCATATTATTACCTTTGCAGGCCTACCTAGATAAGATAGGCAGGCTACACAATCTGGAGGAGAAAACAATAGAACCGACAGTCCTGGGGGCACAGGAAAGGTGGGGGCGAAGGATGGGAAATGGTGTTAACAAACCCAGTGACAAGGAAACAACAAGTAATTCAAAATTGGTGGTGAGGAGGGTATAGGAGGCTAGATCAAGGGCAATGTAACTAAGAGGAATTACTGAAACACAAATGAAGGCTGAGCATGATAGCGAGATAAGAGGAAAATAGAAGGGAATAGAGAAAAGAAATAGGAGGCAAAGGGCATTTATAGAGGTTTAAATACAGACTTGTACATATAAAAATATATTTTATATGTGATGATGGGAAAATAGATTTATGTGCATATACTTATAGGTTTAGTATTAACACATTAAAGACCGGATATTTTCAAATCAAGAAGTTACAAAACAAGCAACCAAATCACTGGGAAGGAGTGGGAAAGTAGTGGAGATCCAAAACTCATCTGCAAGTTAACACATTAAAGACCAGATAAACTCGGGATCCGCCTGCAATGTGTTAAGGTAGCAGATGGGCATTGGGCCTCCACTCAAGTACTCTCTCAATGCAAGATCACTTTGTCCTATTAAAGTGGCAGTCCATGATGCTCACCTTCCAGGCACGATTGAAGAAAAATGGGTGCATAAGCAAAGGTGGTGAAGAAAAGTGATGGTACCTGGCTATCACAAGATATAGCGTCTATGGTCTTAAAGACTTGAAGATAAACAAGCAGCCATCTAGCTGAGAAGCAACAAAGCCCACATGGAAAAAGAAAACCAGCCTATTTGACCTAGGTGTCAAAGGAATCAGGTATCAGGCATTAAAGAACAAAAAAAATCACATCACTGTGAATGAGGGGGAGTGCAGAATGGGGACCCAAAGTGCATCTGTAGGCAAATGCACAGACATCCTCTTGTGGAAAGGTCACAGGGAGGAGATAAGTCAGTCAGGGTGCAGTGTAGCAACAATGAAATACGCAACTTTCCTCTAGTTCTTAAATGCTTCTCATGCCCCGCTATCATGTTCTGAACTCTACCTCTCAAATCCGGCTAGATCAGAGGATGTACACTGGAACAGATGGGAACCGGAAACATAGGGAATCCAGGACAGGTGATCCCTTCAGCCCCAGTGGTAAGAGTAGCAATACCCAGAGGGTGGTGGGAAGGTGGAGAGGGAAGGGGGAACCGATTACAACGATCTACATATAATCTCCTTCCTGGGGGACGGAGAACAGAAAAGTGGGTGAAGGGAGACATTGGTCAGTGTAAGACATGACAAAATAATAATTTATAAATTATCAAGGGTTCACAAGGGACATTGGTCAGTGTAAGGCATGACAAAATAATAATTTATAAATTATCAAAGGTTCACGAGGAAAGGGAGCAAGGAGGCAAGGAAAAAAAGATCTCCTTTAAATACATTTCCTTCAGTCACCTCTTCCCTATTGTGTAAGCGATGAAATCCTAAACTGGGTAGACATCAAAGAATGCAGACTTTAGTTTTGGTGGGAGAAATCCCAGGCTCACGGGAGAGAGCCTCACTTTGCAATCTCTAGAGAGCCCAGCGCAAATGATACATTTCAGGAGTGGCTATATTAAGATTCTCAAGAACATCAATCAAATAATTTTAGAACAGTTATGTATCTTTTCAGCTCATATAGCATCTTGTCTTCTAGATAATGACACTGAGATCTCAGGCATGACCCACCTCATGCTTGTTGACAGCAGTGCTACCAGGTCAAAGCTCTTCTCTTTACACTGACCTTTCTAAACACTGAAGGCTGCCCCCTCTTCTCCCCCAAGAATAGCAGGTAAATTCCAAAGGTCAGTGAGTCTTTTCAGAGGGAGGACGCCATTCTGCTCTCAGGTGGAAGAGTACATTTTACAAAACGACCTTTGCAGTTGCTAGGCTGCTGGGCTCAGCTGCCACTGCTACCATGGATGCCCCCAGGAGAACTAAGTGAACAAGAGCAGCGGGCAAGTGGGGACCGTGCAGATGAACGGCTTCCAAGGAAGGGAAGGCCGCTTCTCCTGGCGACAGGGACCTGTCTCTTCACATGCTGACTTAGAAGAGCGTGGTCTCATCTGTGAACTTTGAAAATCTGCCAATCTTGTCTTTAGTTTGAAGCAAAATCTAATTTTAAAGAAAGAAAGACTACTAATAAAAGATGCTTCCCCGTGTCAGGATTGTACTGGGTCTGACCCCACCACACCAAGGCAAAACACTAGCAGCGTGCAGCAGAGCAGCAGGGGAAGCAGAACATGGAGCTCCTGAGGGAGTGCCAAGGATAGACTGTGGGGCCGGGGTGTGGCACCCCTTGGAACTCAACTGGGGGACACTGCTGAAGGTCAACAAACAGACCTTGAACTATTTACAGGTTGTTCTTTTATTATTTTTTTTACTTATCTATATATCTTTTCTGAACATTGGTTTTGTTGCTGTCATCGCTTTATTTTATTTTGTCACTTCATCTTGCAATGTCTTGGGGTTTTTTGGTACATATTATCTCTGCAGGTTTATCTAGATAAGATGGGCTGGATGAACAGTCTGGAGGAGGAAACAATGGGACTGATGGTTCTGGGATGGTGGTGGTGGTGGGAACATGGGAGATGGGGAGGAAGAAGAGGGAAAGGATGTGGTGTTGATCAACCCAGAGACAAGGGAACAAGTGATCCCAAACCAGTGACAAGATAGATGTGAGAAGCCTGATAGGGACTGATTAAGAGTAATGTAACAGAGAGAAATTACTGAAGCCCAAATGAAGGCTGAGCATGATAGTGGGACAAGAGAAAAGTAAAAGGAAATAGAGAAAAGAACCGGGAAGCAAAGGGCATTTCTAGAGGTCTAAAGGCAGGCATGCACATAGGTAAATATATTTATATATGATGATGGGGAAATAGACCTACATGCATATATTTATGGGATTAGTATAAGGCAGCAGATGGGCACTGGACTTCCACTCAAGTACTTCCTCAATGCAAGAACACTTTGTTCTATTTTTTTTTTTTTTTTGGCATCACTGCTCTCCGGTGGTGGGAGTAGGAGGCCCAGCCCCACTGCTGGAATTGAACCTCCATCCCAGTGGGCCGCAGTCCCGCGCCTAACCACTTCGCCACCGGGGCTCAGCCCCACTTTGTTCTATTAAATTGGCATTTCATGAAGCTCACCCTCCCAACAGAATCACTGAAGACAAATGTGTACATAAGCAAAAGTGGGGAATAAAATTGATGGTGCCCAGCTATCAAAAGATACGGAGGCTGAGGCCCGGTGGCGTAGTGGTTGTGCACGGGACTGCGGCCCACTGGGTTGGAGGTTCAATTCCAGCTCCCAGGAGCAAAGGCTGGACCTCCTACACCCACCACCAGAGGGCAGTGATGCCTAAAAAAAAAAAATAAAAGATACGGCATCTGATGTTTTACGGTTTGAGGTAAACAAGCGGCCATCTAGCTCAGAAGCAACAAAGCTCACCTAGATGAAGCACACCAACCTGTGTGACCACGAGGTGTTGAAGGGATCAGGTATCAGGCATCAAAGAACTAAAAATTTTACCATTATAAATGAGGGGGAGTATAGATTGGGGACTCAAAGCCCATCTGTTGGATGAAGTGACAACCCCTTACAGAGGGGTCATGGAGATGAGCCAATCAGAGTGCAGTGCAGCAACGATGAAATACGCAACTTTCCTCTAGTTCTTAAATGCTTCCTCTCCCCCATTATCATGATCCCAATTCTACCTTACAAATCCGGCTAGACCAGAGGATGTACTGAAACCCTATCTGTTCCTAGTACAGATAGGAATCGAAAACATGGGTAATCCAGGACAGATGATCCCTTCAGGACCAGGAGTGAGCGTGGCCATACCAGGAGGGTGGTGGAAAGGTGGGGTGGAAAGGGGGAACCATTGATAAGGATGTACATGTAATCTCCTCCCTGGGGTATGAACAACGGGGAAGTGGGTGGAGGGAGACATCGGACAGAGTAAGATATGACAAAGTAATAATAATTTCTAAATTATCAAGGGTTCATGGGGGAGGGGGGCAGGGACGGAGGGGCAATATGAGGAGCTGAAAATGTTTTGAGAATGATGATGGCAGCAAGTGTAAAAATGTGCTTTGTGTAGAATGAATTGTATGAATTGTGATGGGAGTTGTATGAGTCCCCAGTAAAGTGATTAAAAAAAAGATGGTTCCTGTGTTCACACAGCAGGAAGGATTGTCTCCTTTTAGAAAAATGAAAAAAATTAGGGTGATTGTGGATTCCAGTAAAATAAAATTCTTGACAACTTCAAAGTTTCCTAGATGTATCAGGATGTTGCTTCTTGGGCCACCTGTGACGTTTTTTTGTTTCTTTGTTTGTTTTGTTTTTCAATGTTGAGGCACAATCTATAGTGAGAACTTTGAGTTCCTTTATTAAGTGCGTTAAGTCCCCTTCGCTTTCAGCAAGCAAGGTTGTACCACCAGTATATTGCAGGTAAATCTCCCTCCAATCCTGATGTCATGCTCTTCTTCACGACGTCTAGTTTCCCAGCTTATTAGCTCTGCTGCAAAAGGCCTCTTGAAGGCATGAATGATGTCAGTTTAGGGCTAAGGTGCATATTTTCAACAGCTTCATAAATTCGTGAAAGCAGATCACGAATACGGCAGACTGGAGAATTGATGCCTTTAAGTAATGGTGTTGGAGAAGACTATGGAGCAGACCATGGGGTGTCAGGAGAATGAACAAATCGGTCTTGGAGTAAGTATTGCCAGATGTCCTTAGAAGCCAGAATGGTGAGACATTCTCACATACTTAAGACATGTGAGGGGAGACCAGCCCCTGGGAAAACCCAACATGCTTGGTGTGGCAGAAGGTCAACGTAAAGCAGGAAAATCCTTGACAAGACGGAGTGACCCAGTGGTTGCAACAACACCGCAGTGGTTGTGGAGAGGACACAGGAGCAGGCAGCACTCCAGTCTGCTGTGAGTCAGAGTCGGTGTGGTGCACCCAACAACTGGCAGCTGATTTGGCTGAATGAAGATCGGGTTTCAAATGTGAAAGGGTCTTTGTTCTTTGTTCAGTTTTATTAAGATATTTAGCCACACTTTAACACATTTTTATTTATTGTTGGGGCATTACTGGCCTCTGGTGGGAGTGGGAAGCCCAGCCTTGCTCCTGGAGAGCTGCTGCTGGATTTGAACCGCCAAGAAAGTGAGCCGCAGTTCCGCACTCAACCACTGTGCCACTGGGGCTCAGCCAACACATTTTTAAATACTTGGTCTTTAAAACAATAATCCGGAAAGTAATGATTACCAGAAGCAAAACCAGCAGACTCCCCACCCCCCCCCAAAAAAAACAATCACAACCCCCCCCCCCCCCAACCAGAAAATAACAAAACTCACTGCCATTGAGTTGATTCAACTCCTAGCTACTCTCCAGGGCAGGGTGGGATGGCTCTGGGGGTTTCTTGGCGTGTAACCATGTGAGCAGCAGCCTCGTCTTTCTCCCATGGAACTGCTGCTGGTGGTCTCAAACCGCTTACCTTGTTGGTAGCAGCCCAATGGGTAACCACTATGCCACCAGAGTTTCTGATCACTACCAGAGTCTGAAAAGTATATTCATAAAATTGGCAGAAATAGGATGGAACTAGTGTCTCATCTCGAGAAAAAAAATCGGTTATGATAATAAGTCACTCTGTTTTCTATTCATATGACAAGAGACTACAAAGGACAATCACCAGAGAGAGAGAAACACTTGAGCAAAGTGTATTAATGAATATCAAGTATCTTTTCTGATTAGGGGTGTGTGGGTGAGGGCGCGTGTTTGGCTTGTAGCAGATTTAAGAATTTAAATTACCTTTGATTGGATGGATCTCTGGATTATTTTTAAGAGAAACCAAATACCCGAGATATACAGCAGGCGCTATAACAGAGTGGCCACATGAAGCACAACTATTGGTTTCTCTTCACAGCAAAGAAGGTTGAAGAAAAGCAAAGCTAACTGAAAACAGTGAGTCCAAAGGGCTGATGGACCACGGGAACCTCAGCTCCCACAACCCTGTGACCTAAAGAACTAAATGGTACCTGACTACCCGGTGACCACTTTGTCAAGGATCACACAGTAGAGTCCTGGTTAGAGCAGGAGAAAGATGTGGAGCAAACTCCAAAGACATTAAAAAAAAAAAAGACTAGGCTTACTGGTTTGAAAGAGACTGATGGAACCCACAAAACTATGGCCTTTAGTCACCCTTTAAGTCTGAAACCCAACTTACCACCCTGGTTCAACTTCCAGCCCAAACAACAGGCGGGCCCATGAGGTGAATGGTAACGAACACTAAGGGAGACCCCAACTCCTGAGGACAATGAACCACACCTGATCCAAGTGCAGTGTGTACCCAAGAACAGACACCCAGAAGATGTGCGTGCATCAAAAAGGAGGAGGAATGGAAGCCAAAAACAGAGAGGGGAAGTGCGAAGTGTGACTCCATTGTGAAGACTGTGACCGGTGCCCCCAAACAAGCCTGTTAAATGGATAACCAATTTACTCTGTACAATTTCACCCGGATCACGGTGAGAAATTTAAAGAAAGAAAAGCAAAGACCCAGGTTAAACAGATTGATTTTCCCCCTTTCCTGGACACAGTGGCGTGGAAAGGCACGTGCCCCGGGAACCCACAGCTGACCCACGCTGTGTCACAGGCCCGGCTCTCTCCAGCTCTGTTAGCACAATCGCTGGTACGGAATTCGAGAGCTGCCAAATCAATGGGGGTTTTGACGTGGGGCAAATTCCTGCTAGGAAACTCCCGCAAAAAAGTCCAGCTAATGCACTTAGAGGCAGCTTTTAAAATGTAGGTGATTATCAAGGCAGAGACAGTAGTTGGGCCATCAGAAGCACCTGTTTTTTTTTTTTTTTAAGAAATTTGTACATCTTTCTTTCCGCTAGAGGAGACATTCTTTTGCTGGCTGGACTTTTTATAGTTCGTCTCCCTCAGAGTCATGTACCCCGAGGTGCTCACCAAGAACCTGCTTGCTCTGAGACACTGAGATCATCACCAACTGCCAGTCACTAAGCACTTGGTGTATCGGCTGCCTGCAGGGACTTTGAGGGATTGATTTGCAGGAATCTCCTCTTATGCATAAGGTTATTCCCAGAGTGTTAACACTCCAAAGACTAAAAAGACACAAAAGAAAAAGTGGCATTTTCTAGCCTGTGCTTCTGGTGAAGAGAGAAAGAGCACTTGCTCCTGGGTCTAGAAGCCTAAATGGGACATTTCACAACTGGTTCCAAACTGGTTTTGCTAGAACCACATAACTACTACTTTTCTGGGGAACTTCTGTCTCACCAATGAGAAAAATTTCTTCATAGTTAAGAAAGAAAACTGCTCTCCTCAGGCAATGGCACTTCTCTTGTTACCTCCTCCCCGCCCCACTACGCAGACACTACAGCCTGGGAACAGGGCCTTAATGGAAGCAGACAGCCTCCCTCTAGAAAAGACTACACTCTACCTATTACTGTTTGCCAAGGAGAAACATGCATTCTTCCCACGGCCAGCACCACACTTTTTACCTTCCTTATTAGCATGAACAAAAGAGAGAATTTGCAGTTAAAGGCCACTCCGGTATGGAGGAGTCAAAGATAGCAGATACTGGATCTTTCTAATCAGGGATGGAGGGGAAGACTTCTTCTGTTGCCTGCGAAAGACCAACAGGTGCCAGGCCTCGACTAGCTCCCCTCAGCAGGGAAAGCTGAGACACTTGAGTGCAACGGCAACAATAAATAATTTAACAATTTAATGACTTTTCTAAAAAAAAAAAAAAAGACTCCTGGAATCACTTAGCCACTTAGTTTTGCAATGATATAAACATGTCAGCCTGCTGGTGTGAAGACTAGGATCGATGTTCTGATTGCAACATCCTGGATGTCCGGGCCTGACTGTGAGCCACTTCTCTACCTGTCAAACTGGGTATTTTTCCCTTCTCCCCTGCCATTCCCAAGGTTTTCTGGGCAGGAGGGTCAATTCTACACTCCCTCCTTTATCCGGGGGCTTCAGTCCCTTCTGGTTCACATCACTCATGGTATAAATATAAAAGCTCAGGGTCTGGACCACCAAAGCACTTCTGGAACACCTAACACCACTAAGCAGGTTCACGGTGGCAGGGTGGGCCAGAGGGCCGCTGTTCACATGATAAATGATGGAATGAGCCAGCCAGTTATTTGGTTTTTCCTCATTGTTATTTGATCTTGAAATCTTATATGATAGCATCTAAAGCAAGGATATAAAAACAAAAAATGGGGACTTATAACATTTTTTTCCTCTTCCCACAAAAAAACATTCAGCACCACACAGTGATCCCCACTAGACTTTTTCATCCACGGCATCTTCACTTCCAACAGCCCTGCAAGTCCCCCTTCTGTGTAAGGAGTATGTGAATCCAATGGTCCCCACAGAGGGGGATGGGAACCATACTGTAGATAAGAAGACTGCAAAGCAATTATCCTGCTGAGAGGACAGAAGGGCTCTAGGACTGCAACTTAAACGCTGAGCAACTAAAGTAAAATGAGTCTGTACACAACGTAATCGGTGTCTCCCCCACCCTGGGGAGGCATTGGGTGGGACTCACAGAGGGTCTCCAGGAACTAAGAGAAAGCCCTCCAAGGAGTGAAGACAGCAACGCCTCAGTCTCAGGGACACAGAGACTTCCAGAGCCAGCAGAAAGCTGGATTCCTAACCCCACAATTACCCAGCGGAGCACCACTAGCATAGCATGCATGCGCCATTAGCCACCGCTGGATAACAATGCCTGGTTTGGGATGGTTCTTTGTTTTCCTTCCTGGAATTACCAACCTGGCACCTGAGAAGACTTCTGCAGATAACTCTGACAAGAGTTAAAGTATGTTAAAAAAAAAAAAATTAACTGACCTCCTATTTTTATTATGCTTAAAAATAATCTGGAAGGGAAAACACAGCTGTAAAGGAAAAAACAGTCTATTAGAAACCTAAAGTTGGGGTGGGGGTTGCCCACTGGGTTTCGAGAAAGTTTCAGATTCTGCCACTGACATTAAGCTACTGCTAAAAAAAAAGCAAACCAAAAAACCCTAAGGCGCTTAACTCCAACTTACCAAGTGGCCCCCACATGCTTTCTATAAAATGCAAATTTTGAAAATAAAATAACTTCAAAGCCTGTTTTCAACTTCACTTTTGCTTTCTTTTGGGTTCTGAGTTAAATCAATGAGAGAGACAGAGACAGAGAGATTGAGGCTTAAAAAAAAAGTCCATTGCTGAGCCCCGGTGGTATTGTGGTTGTGCGCGGGACTGCGGCCCACTGGGTTGGAGGTTCAAATCCAGCAGCAAGGCGGGGCCTCCTACTCCCACCACCAGAGGGCAGTGATGCTCCCTCCCCCCAAAAGAGATCTTCTCATTGGCATTGCAACAACTCTGACTCATAACGACCGTCTACAACATAGTGAAACAGCCCCTGTGGGTTTCCCAGACTGCCGCTCTTTACAGAAGTAGAGAGCAAAAAAAAAAAAAAAAAAAAAGTCCATTAACATGCAGTTTCATTTTTCCGTGAAATTTCTGAAACCTCTTCTCATTTACACAGTTCATGGCTATGTTTCCCTAAAAACTCAGGCTAAGGCATAACCCCTCTAGTGTAAATCAAACCAGTACGACCTCCCCAAAGCATTCCCTCCTCCCGTGGCCAGAACTACTCCCTCAGACAGGTAACGGGCTCCTCGCAGCCTGATAGGGCAAGGCAGAATGCCCTGTGGCTTTCCAAGCTCTAATGCTTTACGGGAGCAAAAAGCCTCAGCTTTCTCCCATAAGGAGTTGCTCAATTTGAATCCCTAATCCTGCAGTTGGCATTTAATGGGGTTTGTCTGTAAAACAAACGTTCCCATTAGGAGTGAATACAAAAAGTCATTTATTTCTTTCAGTTACTTGTATCCAGGGATTTATTCTCTTCCGGGGAGAAGAAATTTCACTTGCCTGCCTTAAAGCTCAGGACAGCAAGCATTAAGAGGGGGAGGAGCGAGGGTATAGGGTGGGGGGAGTGACTGAGGCATGTGTCGGCCTGTTAACCCCAGAGCCAGCAGTTCAAACTCAGCGCTGCTCCGTGGGAGACGCTCTTTAAAGTTCACAGCCTCCGAGACCCAAGGGGCGGCTGTACTCTGTCTCACAGGGTTGTCATGCGTCACCATAGACTGGACGCCATTGAAACCATGTCTGGGGAGCGTCTATGAAACGTCTTCAGATACTAGAAATCCCTACTGTCTCTTTCAAATACCTTTTTGGTCAACCAATAGCAAGGTCGCCAGGTACCAGAACTGTCTAGGGAACAGTACAAAAGAAACATTAACGGGTTCATGGTCAATTAAAATCAAGGATTCGATTTTGTGGACATTTTTACCAGGAGATAAGAAAGATGATTATCGCCCCCCCCCACCCCACCACAAGTGTTGCCAACGGTTGGCAGCTTGTACCTGCTCAGTGGGCCCTCAGAAAAAAGGACAGGATGGGCTTATTAAGGTTACAGCACAGAAGACCCCCAAAGTCCAGTTCTACTCCGTCATTTAGGTGGCGTTCCGGGGGTGGTGGTGGGTGGTGGTGAGGAAACCACACATAGTTAACCACAGGACTACTAACCCAGTTGACTGGTTAATTTCGTCTACCAAGAGGTGCTGTGGGAAAAAGGCCTGATAAATTCCCTTCTGAACCTGAGCCATGAAAAGCCTTGAAGCACAGTTCTATCTATAACAATCCTATCATCATGAGTCAGTGTTTGTTTTCCTTCTTTCTTTGTTTATATGATTCTATGAGAGGGTTCTAAAGAGTTCAGGAAGGTTAATGCTAATTTTCCATGAATGAGCAGTATGTAGGTATGTACATGTCTTATGTGAACACATATACATTTTACATACAGCTCAATCATCCTTCCCTCTGGACTTTCATTTTTATCTGCAGGCCCACAGCCTGTGCCAATGAAACCCTAAGAGCACTGTTCAAAGTTGTTTGAATTTCTAAGGGAGATGGAGAGAATGTGCCAAGAATAGGACCCTGAGAGTCTCTTGGTAAGATTTCTTAGCTGGGAAAAAACTAGAGCCACGCTTTAGAAGAAAACTAGGCATGCCAATGTGAAAGGCACACATATTTTGGCCCCAGCAACCCTGACATGTTTCTGAAAGGGAGAAAACAGAATTGGCCCTGTCAGAGGACTTGAAGCCCTTGCTGATGAAGATCAAAGGCTGCAGCCTTCAGTCTGGATTATACCTCACCATAAAGAAAAGGAAAATCCTCACCACTGGATCCAAAACAACATTGCAATCAAAGGAGAGAAGAATGAAGCTATCAAGGATTTCATTTTACTTAGATTCATAATCAAAATTCATGAAAGCAGCAGTAAAACAGTATCAAACAGTTTATTGCACTGGCAAAATTTGCAGCAAACCCTTTTAAAAGTGTTCCAAAGTACAGATATCCCTGTATAGACTAAGGTGTGCCTGACCCACGCCATGGCATTTACAGTTGCGAAACTGCAGAAAAATTGATGGCTCGAATGACAGTGATAGCGAAAAATACTAAAAATAGCACTGGCTGCCAGGAGACGGAATACATCTATCTGTCTTGGAAGAAGTAGAGCCAGAAAACTTCTTCGAGGTGAAGATGGGGAGCTTTTGTCTCTTGTCCTCTGGGTCCTGAAGCTGGGCCTCAAGCCTGGCAACGGAGGGGGTCAATAAAAAGGAGGAAGAGCCTCTACGTGATCAATCCACACTGGCTGCAACCCTGGGGCTCAGACATAACAACCCTTATGGGGATGGGACAAGTTTTCTGTTTTTACTTTTTTTTTTATTTTTTTTTAGGCATCACTGCCCTCAGGTGGTGGGAGTAGGAGGCCCAGCCTTTGCTCCTGGGAGCCGGAATTGAACCTCCATCCCAGTGGGCCGCAGTCCCGCGCACAACCACTACGCCACCGGGGCTCAGCCCTGTTTTTACTTTTTATTGTGACTTAAGTGATGGTTTATGGAGCAGAGCATCGGTTTTATTCAGTAATTTACATATATTTCTTTAGACTCATCAATTTCAACCTCCTCGAAGTATCACAATGTTTCCTACTTCCTTTGAGTATTTCCTGTTTGCATTCCTCCTCCTTTCTAAATCCTGTTTGCACTCCTCCTTTCTAAATACTGCCCTTTGGACTTTAAATGGTTGACTATTTTACCTCAAAGGCGGGTTCAATTCCAGGTGTCGTGGGGGTCCCATCAGTCTCAGGAGAGCTAGTAAGCCCTGGTTTCTGTTGGGATCTTGAGTTCTACACTTTTCTCCCACTCTACTCAGGATATTCTAAAGGGGTCCTTTTCAGAGTTGGTAGTAGGAGCCAGGCACCATCTAGTTCTTCGGCTCTCAGCGTGTTGACATTGATGTTTGCAATACCCTTTAGTTCACTGGATTAATAGTCTCCATCGGGTCTTTATATTTAGATCATGCCAGATGGGACGAGGCCAATCTTTGCACCTTACATGGCTATTCAAGAGTGTTTAAGGCCCCAGTGAATAAGCAGTGTTTTCATTTGACTGAATTATGTTCTACTAAACCAAGACTATAATGATTCTTTCTCCTCTCCGGATTTAAAAGCAGCAGATACATACTCCGTTCTTCAGTGCTAAACAGTCAGCAAACTGGAGGGAGGGGTGCCATCGGTCTTCATTTAACCAGAAGGGAGAAAAGACAATGAAACCCAGAGATTTGCTCCAGTTTTGTGACACTGGGATTTCCAGGTCTTCCATTTAACTCACTGCCTAACACTCAGATCTGATGCAATGTTTCAGACACGCTCAACTAGAGGAGTCTTTTTAATAGAGGAGAACGAGAATTCATGAGAAATACCTGTACTGATTTACAGAATCCCTAGCCCTTAAGCATTTCCAGAGATTCTGAAGGAAAATAAATGCAGCCAGATTCTAGAAATACAAAGAGCTTGATACAATTAAATCACTAGCTTAAATTTGTATGGTTTTCAAAGCAGTATGCCCCAACTCATTTTATAAGTCTTCATTTTCCACAGAATTTGGTGTTTTGCTGTTAGGGCTTTCTATACTCTGCAAAATGTCAGCTAAAACATATCTGGGTGGAAAACCCCATTAAGGTGCACTGGTTCGATCTTCAGGTTTGGGGCAGGGCTGGTTTGGGACCGGGCAGCTGCAGCTTTCACACCACACTGTCCAGAGCTCCTGAGAGGCCTGGAGAGCAGCCCCAGGGTGGGTTCTGGTTACGCAGAGGGAGGGAGCACTTCATCCAGCTCTCAGAGAAACCAGAGCTTGGCGCAAGGAAGCTCTTAGCACAGAACAGTGCGGCTAATTTTAGCTCCAAGTTCACACTGGGGCAACTCATCATTCCTGGTGAGGTACATTCCAGAGCAAACTCATTTGCAAACAATTTTGACACACGAGCGCAAAATATTTACATGAAAAGAAGAGAGAATTATTTTTGAAAAAGATTCATTTGGAACTACTTGGTTAAACACCATTACGTGACCAAACCTATTGCCACTAAGTCAAATGCCAGGCACGGAGACCCTCCCTATAAGCCCACCACCATCGTCATAAGGTGGCCAGACATCTCGCTTTCTAACAATTTGTCTCACGTCCTGCGGGGTTGTAAAATTAAATAAATATATTACAATACGATTTTTGCATTCTATGAAGATTTTTGTTGCTCGATATAGACCCAATTTTTAATCAAGAACCCCCCCTTCCCCCCCCTCCCTGATCAATGGTGTCCCGCTTAAAATCTGGTCACTTAGGAGTCGAGTGGGCTGTTGCTGACTCGTAGCGACTCTGCTGTACAGAGTAAAACTGCCCCTGTGGTTTCCCAAAGCTATAACACTACACAAGAGTAGAAAGCCCCGTCTTTCGCCCTGGGAGCAGCTGGTGGTTTTGAACTGCTGACCTTGCAGTTTGCTCAATACACCAAGGCTGCTAGAGATCCTATAGGACACTAAAACCTGCAAGTCTCACAGGTCGGTCCTTAGGGAAGCAGACTTTCACATCTTTCTTCTATGGGGCAGCTGTGGGTTCAAACTGCCAACCTGAGTGCTTTACCACTGCACCACTAGGGCTCGTGGCAACACTATACCAAGCACTTGCTTTCTGAAATGTTCTTGATAATCCACCGGTGAAGATGGGAAACATTTGGATTTGAGCTAGTAGTCTTCTTCTACAAAGACAGGAGTGCAGCGATGAATGTCCAGTTTGTTGGCAGGGGAGCATGATAGAGTAACACCAATCAAACTCACTTTGGTACCCAGCTTCCTCCAACTGAAGGGCTCACCAACGTGTTCTGCAAACAGCGCCTTCTCTCTGTTCCCAGCTTGCTCAGGGTCATTTCTTTTTGTTTGTTTGTTTGTTTTTTGTTTTGGGGGCATCACTGCTCTCCGGTGGTGGGAGTAGGAGGCCCAGCCCCACTGCTGGAATTGAACCTCCGTCCCAGTGGGCTGCAGTCCCGCGCACAACCACTACGCCACCGGGGCTCAGCCCTCAGGGTCATTTCTTTAAGCCATTCATGACAACACTACTAGGCAGAAAGAGGAATAGCTCGAAAGAAGCCTTTGTTTTGGGCTTTCTCTAAAGCAGTGGTTCCCAACCTGTGGGTCCGTGACCCCTTTAGGGGTTGAATGACCCTTTCACCGGGGTCGCCCGACCCATACAGTAGCGAAATGACAGTGACGAAAGAGCAATGAAAAGTTTTATGGTTGGGAGGTCCCCACTACCTGAGGGACAGTATGAAAGGATCACGGTGTGAGGAAGGTTGAGAACCCTTGCTCCAGAGGAAGTGAATGTCATCGTACATATGGAGGGCAAACACAGAGATGAGCAAGGGCAGGAGGATGTTCAATGTCAGAAAATGATGATTTTATAAGAAGAAGTCTGAGAATGAATTTTCAGGAATTCTATATCCCGTGTGTGGAAACACTGGGACTGTGGGTTAGCAGGCGGGGCTAATTTTGTTGGTCTTCCAACTGCGGAAGCTCTTCCTTCAGGTCTAGAGGGACCGTGTCAGCTCTGTTTACATCTCCAACGTGCAGAGGGTCCTATTTCTCAGACTTCCACTGAGTTGATGATGATGATCACATTCATAATTTTTGACTTGCTGACCACATCATATAGTTAAAAAAAAATCTAATACTGAATGCAGAAATGAGGAAAATACAGAGACAAAAGTCCTCTGAGGATGGCCCTGGTCTGCCCTCCAAGTCTGGTAGGAGCCTTATCTGGCCTCACCTCACTGATCATCAAAAGTTATCTCATCGGTAGGGCCCTGGAGGAAAATAAACTGCCTGAGAAATGAAAGGAGAAAAAGTATAGGGGGAAAAATCAGCCTGAAGGGAGTGTGAGAGAAACCTGGAAAATTTGAAGACATTAGTAAGAGACAAAAAACACTATATTAAACTAATAATGATAACCAATAATGGCTAGCCTTCACTGAACACATACAAAATGCCAGACGTTGTGCTACAGGGAGTACTGTACTTCCATCACTCCATATGGGTGAACACACTTTTACCGTGAGGAGACCACACATGTAGTAAAGTGGGAGAGGACATTTAAAGCCCAGGTCTGCCTGGCTTCAAAGCCTCAACTTATAACCACTGCACAATTTTAACTCCATTTGCACGCCCTATGAAGAGTCACTGGTAGTCTCTAAGTACCTGCATGTGACTGCTACTCTACCGCCTCTAGGGACTCTAAGAAGGCTGGGCATCGTACTGACGTCCATTTACCAGTACACCTGTTGTGTGGATTCGGTGTCAGAGCAGAGGTAGGTTTTCAATGGCTGTTCTTTGCAAGAAGGTCACCAGGCCTTTTCCCCAAGGACCTTGTGAAGAGGACTTCAACTGCAAATCTTCCCACTGGAAGCCAAGGACATGCTAACTATTGTGTCACCCAGGCCTCCAGTGAATCCCCTAGAACTATCTGGGGCGGCAGAGGGTGCAACCTTGCTGCACGTGGAGGAACACAGTACTACAGAGCAGGGTGACCGGGCGGGGTCGACACGTGTATGGGACCCAGGCCGAGAGGCACACTGTAAAGACATCAATTCCTTATTATGAGACATGATGATCTCCCCTTTGCTTTCTCTTTCTGAATGGGGGTGGGATGGGGCAAGAGCTGGAGAGTTTAGTCTTTTACTCTATAGAGAAGAGTCTGTGGGCGAGGACAGCTAAAAGCTAATGACATTTTTTTTCATGACCTTGTTGAAGGTTCCTCGTAGATATTTACTTGTCCTCATCAGGAGGGCTGGAGGCAAGGTCTACCTTTGTTCATGAACTAACAGTGTGGAGCGTCCGGAACGAAATCCTTTGTGCCATCACCCAGAGTTGAGAGAAAGTAGAACCAACATAACCAACCAGCTTACACCTGGGGCAGACCTCTCTAGAATAAGAAAGAAGTCTCAATTCGTCTATATTGTCACACCTTAAGTATATCAAATTATTCATCACACTGGCATTCTTGGACTGCAGAAAGATTAATCTGGCCCACATCTATTGCCTGGTGAGGTGGTGGCAGTGACCTGGTTGGGGTGAAGGGAAAAAGAACCACTGACAACCCTCCAAAGAGCATAATCAACTTGTGCATAAGAGAGGGCAGGTAGTGAGAATGACGAGGGCAACAAATGTACAAATGCACTTTGCACAATGGATGGATGGATTGTGATAAGCGTTGTAAAAGTCCCCAGTAAAATGACTTTCTTTTTTTGTGGGCCTCACTGCCCTCGATGGTCGTGGGAACCACCCAGTGCCGCTCCTGAGAGTCGCCGCTGGATTTGAACCGCCAAGCCCAGTCCCGCACTCCCCCCCGTACTCAACCACTTACGCCACCGGGGCTCAGCCCTAAAATGACTTATTAAAAAACCAAAAAATAAAGAGGAAAGGACAGGTTGTGTGTATACTCCTATGAATAAAAGTAACAAACTAAAATTAATTTAAAAAAATAAGTATTCCTGGGCTGAGCCCCGGTGGCATAGTGGTTGTACGCGGGACTGCGGCCCACTGGGATGGAGGTTCAATTCCGGCTCCCAGGAGCAAAGGCTGGGCCTCCTACTCCCACCACCTGAGGGCAGTGATGCCTAAAAAAAAAAAAAAAAACAATTAAAAAATAAGTATTCCTACTTAGTTTTGTAATCTGCCCTAGGATTAAACAGAGAACATTTACCATTCTATCCAGGAGTATGTCAATAAAGGAGAGATGTGAATGAGCTGAAAGGTCACCTTTATTTGTTGAAAACTCACGATGAGGATTGAAGACCACAATGTACGGATGGCGCAGCCACCCAAAGAAAAGCTGGAGTAAAGACAGAAGGGGTCAAGGATTTAATCAATGCTTGTGGTAGCAGCAGCCAAGATATCAAACGATATGTAGAGCCTACCTGCGCAAACCTGCTGCAAAAGGTATCTTACCAAGTGTTAAAGGGCAAAGGTGTCACTTTAAGGACTAGCGTGTCCCTGACAAAGCCAGGGCCTTTTCCACAGCCTCGTCTGCCTGGGAGAAATGGGCGGTAAGGATGTGTGGCCGGAGAAGAGTAGATGTCTTGACAGTCTGGTGCCGGTGCAGAATGCTGCCTGGATCACGGACTGCAGAAGGAGCAGCTCTGTCTTACAACAAGCAGCGCCAGAACCCTCCTCGGGCACGAGGAAGGTGAGACTTCGTCTCTCGTACTCTGGACATGTGGCAGGTCCTGGTGCAGGACATCCTGCCTGGTAGAGTAGAGGGTCAGTAAAAAGAGGGAGGATCAACAAGAAGGACTAAAACTGTGGTGGCAACACAAGGAGACTGAGGCAGTCACAGGACCAAGCAGTGCTTTTTTTTCTGTTGTGTGTGGAGTCACAGTGAGTTGACACTGAGGCTGTTAGCATAAAGTGACCAGATTTTAAGCCAGACACCACTGGGGGAGGGGGGGTTGCTCTTGATTAAAAATTTGGTCTATATGGAGCAACAAAAATGTTCATAGAATGCAAAAATAGTATTGTAATATATTTATTTTAATTTTAAAATGCCGCAGGACATTGTTAAATTGTTAAAAAGCGGAACATCTGGCCACCTTACATTAGGGGCCTCAACGACACCCAACACCAACAAAAACAGGGTAAACATATTTGCCGAAATCACTACTTTGAAGAAAACCAAGGAATGTCCCAAAGGAAAACAACTTTTGGGGGGTGGAATTGTAGCCTGTGTATACTTCCTAAGGCATTCTGGGGGCGGGCCTGGTCGGTCTGGGACTGACTGCAAGGTCAATGGCTCAACATCACCATCTGTCTGCTCCCAAGCACAAAGCTGAAGCTCTCTGCTCCCGTAAAGACGGACGCACAGCCTCGGAAACCCTGCACGGGCCCCCAGGGGTCACTCAGCCCAAAGGCGGGGGACTGCTCTCTAGGTTTGGTCTATTTCCTCATCTTGGTTCTGTCAATGGAAGAAGGACTGGGATGCTTTCCTTTGGATTCGTTGGTTTCTGAAGAATTTGTGAATGTTAGGTATTTTTGACTGCTTAGTGTAAGAAAGGGCAAAAACATGACAAGGAACTCACATACTTTTTTCCTCTTGTATCGCTTTATCCAGAGTCACTAGTTGCTTACTGGTTTCTATTATACTGCATTTGACTTAGGTTAATATTTCCGAAAGACAGAGAGTGGTATGTTGGAATGTGTACTAACCTGAAAGGCAGCAGGGACATTTGACTTTTATTTCCATGTATAGACCGTCTTTTTTTTTAAAAAAAGAAAAAGTTGGCTAATCAGTCCCTCAGATCCCGATTTCAGTGCCTCCTAAGTACTACACAGATATTGATTTTCCTAATTATATTTTTATCATGCCACTGCTGGTAGAAGAAACCTGAAACATTCTTCTCTACCCTGGGATTAATGCCATGTTCCTTAGCCTGGCTTTCACGATGACCCCTCCCTCGACCTGGCAGGATTATCACCCAGCACAGCCCCACGTGACCTCTCACTTCCTACCATGTTCAAACAAGTTCAGTCCTATGCCCTGAACACACACTGCGCATTCTCCTCTTTTTATTTATAACTCTCAGAATTTTTCCACAGGGAATATCCTCACTCCCCAGTCTTACACACCTTCCAAGGCTTACACTAAATTCTATTTCCTGAATAAGATTTGTCCTGCCTGCAACAGTGCAACAGGTCTCCCCCTATCACTGAGTAGTTTGGCTAGGTTTTAGTTTGCCAATCTATAAAATTGTGATGTAACCAAGTGGCACAGCAAAGGATGTTGTGATGATTTGATGATTTAATGAAATCATGTATTGAAAGTACTTACCTCAGTTTGTATTCGGGGAGAATTTACAGGTAGTTGATTTTAGCCATGTACCTCATACCCAACAACATCATAATCATAATGGTTGATTAAAGGGCATCTCTATTTCCTTTCCCGAAAGAATAAAGAAGTACTTCACTCTGATACCAACAGCCTAGTCTGCCCCTGGATTTCACTGCCAGCCTCACTCAAACCAGCAGCAAAGTAGCCCTTCCAGAGGCTCTCCTGGAAGCTTCTAGAGAGCCTTCGGTTGCCTGTCCTGTCCCAAGAGGACCATGTGACATTGGTTCATGGAAGAGTACTAGAGGTGCCTGATCAAGTGTGGTCCTTCTCCCTGAGCTCAGGGTGACACTGGCCAGGGTCAGAAGTGTCTGACACAGCAGCAGACAAGACTTCAAACTGGAGCTGTCAGGGACAGACATTGGCTGAAAGTCCTGACAATGAACCCGCCACCTAAAGGCAGGGCCAGGGGTCCAGGTGCAACCTCTGCCCGTTTTGTCAACCTACTACTGTCAACTATAAGAAAGAGGAGAACATTCAAATCAAGCAATTTTCTTACAGTCAAATTTACAGACAATTTTAATATCCACTCATGCCACTGGAAAATCAGGATGTTCAGAATTATATGCTATTCGTATCTTATTTCCATAATTCCCTTGCAAGAGAGTGGAGAAGGTGGCATACCTTCCACTTTTCTGTTTTGGTAAGATGATAATGTCCTCTTCCCTCTCTTGTGGAAACACCCAGAAAACATCCTATTTAGACTACATCAATCCCCTGTGTCAGAGATTAAAGCAAATAAAACAAAAGGATTATAACGGCTGGACCAATTCTTCAAAGTAAAGCAGCATTTAAGGTTTGGAGCCAGATTTAATTTGGATGCTTTGTTGTTAGTTAGTCAGTTACCATAGAACAGACTCAGCTTGTAAAGGCAATATTCAAATACTCCATCATTTTCCCGTTCTTCCTCTCGTCAGTTAAACGCTAAATGAAAGTCAAATGCCCTAAGGTCATAAAAAATAAAAACAAGAAACCCCCTGAATCCCACATTTCAAAGTGAGGAGAGGCCTTCAGCAAAACACAAGGGAAGTCTCTCCACGGGGCTAGAAGGAGGGCCAGGAAGACAGACTAGTGTCGACTGCCACATGCAATGTGAAAAGTCTGGAGGAAAGTCTGATGCAAAACCTTTCTTTCTATGCAGGAAGAGTAAAAACACTGTAACATGAACATCACAACAAAACTCCTAGGATGCTGCTGTAGGGAAGGCAGCAACCCTCTGAGTAGGCCTGCAAGAAATACTTGGACATTAAAATGCACAGCAGTCTTAGAAACGGGACTCTCATCTGGAACTTAAATTGAAGCAGATGACAATAGAGATGTTATGCCCCGAAGGTCAGTGTTCCTACATGCATATCTACTGGATGTTTCCAGAAAGCCTTACATAACTGTGTAGATAGCTGTTTAATTCAGGGAGGGAAATATTTCTCAGCACACTGTACTTGCAGCACCACTTTGGGGCTAGAAAACAGTCCCTGCATGTATGTAAATCCTGCCCTTTCCCCTTCCCGCTCCCTTTGAAGGAAGGTTCAGAAAGTGAACCCTCTCTATCTTTACCCATGGAACCCAGAGCAATATTAAGGTGGGGGGAGGGGGAGAATCATTGGTTTGAGAGTTATACAATTTGAATTGATATTTGACTGCACTAATATTATTAGCTGTGTAACCTTGGGAACGTAATTTCATTTTTGTGAGTCTTGGTTTCCAAATCTAAAAAAAAAAGGGAAAAGTGATATCCATTTTACAGCACTGTGAAAAAGATCAAGGCAGTCCGCTCGCACGACTGTGTCTGGTTTGAAATGTTATTCTGCCTTTCCACCCTCTTCCTGACGTCCTGCCTGTGCCCTGACATTTTACAAGGACTGCTGTTAAATACTTTCTACCATTTGTTTTCTTCAAAACAGGCAAGTTGGCTGTTAACACTGACAAATAGTCACACGAAAGACTTCGGAGGCCTGATACTGCCCCAGAGAAACAAACAAAAAAAATTCACAATTGGAACAGAACCAACTGTTTCAGGCTTCGACAAGCCCCAAATAACAACCCAGCCTGTTTTTACAGTGTTACTTAACTTCCTGAATGCTTAGGGCTCTTCTAAGAGTCTTTCTCTTGCTGGAATGATCAGGAAGCAAATTTGCCCTCTTACTTTCTTTATAAGACATCCCACTGCATTTAAATATCAGGAATCGGAAGAGGCAAAGTTTGACCTTCAAAAAACCGGTCACAGCTCTGAGCTGAACCCTAAACCCTTCTTATCTTTGCAGAATGTGACTTTGTTTCTTTTTGAATGCTTTCTGTCCTTGAATGGCCAACGTGCTCACACACTGGTTCAGACAGGTATTTGTGGAACCCTCACCCACACTGCCAGAGAACTTTTACTAGGCAGAAGCGGTCTCACTGATACTCAGAATCTCACAGCAAGATCATTATCCAGTAAAGCAGTGACTAACTTTCCCCCTCTTAAGGCAGAGCCAAAACTTGAGACAAACTTGAGCCAAAACTTGAGTCTATGGTGGAAAGCTCTTTAAAATATTGACAACAGAGAATTAATGCATAAGCAGCACGGAGAGGTGTGGCATACAAAGATCCACCGAGCTGCACCTGACTCAGATTCGACCACGGAGAGATCACTGCTTCAACGCCTGGCAGCTGGAGTCGGAAACTCCCTCAGAGTGCTGCCCGCCCTTTCAGACCTGGAGGACAAAGGGGAGGATTTGAGGCTGCAGCTTCTCACTGTAGGAGTCACAAAATCCCAAGTCAGTGAGGCAGGCATTAAATATGTATCGAGCACAATATACTTGTGAGGCATTGCTCTCTATACGAGGGGTACCTCCTGGATGGCCCCCCACCACCCCAGCAACAACAAAAAACAAAGTTGCGTTGAGCTTTTGCAGCACGCGCTTTCCCTGTTGGACGCTCAGCAGCAAGCAACTCGCCCTGAGCGAGGGCACCCAGTTGCATCGCCTCGGGTCTCGGTGAATTTTTTCGTGAAAGCGGTTTCACTCAAACCTTGTTTTAAGTGATGGCTGAATTAAGAGAATCGCAGCTGTGGCTGTGAAATGTTTCCTACTTGGGGAAAATGCCGCAGAAACTTTTATGATGTTGAACACTACTTACAAGGACAGCACTATGGGGGAAAACGCAAGTGTCTGAGTGGTTTTCTTGTTTCAAAAAAGGTAAAATGGGACTAAGCCCTGGTGGTGTAGTGGTTGAGTGTGGGACTGTGGCCCACTGGCTTGGTGGTTCAAATCCAGAAGCAGCTCTCCAGGAGCAGGGCTGGGCCTCCCACTCCCACCAGGGGGCAGTGATGCCTCTCCCCTCCCACCCACCCACCCCCCAAAAAAAGGAGGATAAAATGTTGATTGATGACAAACCTCATTCTGGACGCCCTTCAACTTCCCCAAAGGACGAAAATGTTGAACTTGTACTGTATTTGGAGTTCATTTTACCAGGTCAGACTGTTAATGAGGCTTTCTGTTTAGAGATTCTGAAAAGTTTATATAACAGTATAACCGCGTGCCACAAAAAAGTCCTGAATGGGGCAGTCAGGGGGCTGGTTTTGCCACCATGACAATGTACCTGCTCACGCAGCCATCCCAGGGCATCAGATTTTGGCAAAAAGCAGCATGCCTCTCTTGTTCCACACATCTTATTCACCTAACCGCACTCCGTGCCACTTTTTATTTCCGTGAGGGAATAAAAAGGGACAGGAATAGCAAGTAGAAAGGGTGAAGAGAAAATGAGGGAGGCGCTGTCAATTATCTAAACAAATGAGTAGGAAAAATGTTTGCAAGAATGGAATCACAGATTTGACAAATGTGCTAACTGTAATGGAGAGTACTTTAACGGTGATAAAGTTGTTTTGTAAATATATATCTAAATACATAACTTTAAAAAAATTCCTGTTTTGGGGGGTACCCCCTCGTAGATCCAAAATACTTGAAAAGCAGAGCCTCAAAGTCACACAAGCTGTCATCAAGTGGACGCTGCCTGCTGGCGACCCTACGGGAGAGGAAAGAGTTAACCCCTGTGGAGTGTCTGAGGCTGTAACTCTTTTGGGGAACCATAAAGTCCCATCTTTCCCCCACTGAGCCACTGGTGGTTTCTGAACTGCTGATCCTGTGTCCGACCACCCACACATAACCACTATGCCACTGGAGATTTGTATGCTAATGTCCTCTGTAAGATTATTCGCAGTAGTCAAAAGTTAGTGGGGCGTGTGTGTGTGTGTGTGTGTGTGTGTATGCTGTATGTATTTATCCAAACCCACTTTACTGGGAGCTCATACAGCCAGCAGATCGTTCCACAGTCCAGTTACATCAAGCAGCATTGTACAACTGCTACCACCATCAGTATCAAAACATCATCTTCCTTCTTGAAGTCCTGTTACCAGCTCCCTTGGTAGTGTGTTCTTAATGGGTATCCTCTATTTTACTTCTCTGAGTTCTGATCTGCATTGCAATGTCTACACCAAACTCACAGACAATATTCACTGTTAAAGAGTTTATGAAGGAAGTTTGACAGGTTGTGAAATACTCAGGATACAGTTGTTTATCAGGACTTGTTATAAAGTTCTTTCAGGTCTGCTAATAATTGCCCAAAGGGGCATACTACTCCACTGAAAGCCTCAATTTGAAGGCATTTAGCTCCCTGAATTAAGGTCAGTGAACCCAGTTTCCCCAAATATGTGTCCAGAGGCACCCTGCTCCACAAACCATTCTCCTGCACAGAAGCACTAGCTTTACTCGCCTATGGGTAGGAAGTCTGGCACTCTGCTCCATGCTTTGGCTATTGGTTATACTGCTCTTCCTCTGAGGTTACAGCGGAGATTCGCTTCACGAGGATCTTCGGTCTACACTCGAGAGGCTATGCTCTACTCCTGGCTCTTGCTGGTAATGAGATTCCTTTCCCTGCTTCTCAGAGGGCTTATTTTATATGTAGCAGGAATGGCGTACCAGATCAACAATTACTCACAGGTGAATCCAATCAGTATCTTTCCCGACCTTTTTACCAGACTCATGCAAGAATCTCTGGGAGTTAGAGATTCTGGCTAGATGAGCCACATTAAATAATTCCCTGTCATCGCAGGTAGAAATAACCTGCCAATTAACAGATAAATGAATAAAAAAAAACTGGTATATACATACATACTACTCAGTCAGTAGGAGGGGAAACCTTAATACATGTTGCAGTATGAAGTTTCAAGACATTATGCTGCATGACATAAGCCAATTACAAACAGACAATTATTGTTGACCTCATACAAAAAAGGCGGAAAAAAGGTAAATGTGTAGTGACCACGATGTCTCGGCGCTTACTAACGGGAGGGGGAGAGTGCTAAGTGGGAGTAAACAGTGATGGAAACATCCCCTTGCTAAGGGCAGGGTCGCAGAGTTGATTATTGCAACTGTGGTCAATAAGTTATGCGCTTGTAAAAAGTCAAATTGGCCTATCTTCTATGTTTGGGTATATCTACAATGACAAAAGCAAAGAGTAGGCATCAAGGTTGCTTTTGTCTGGAGACACCCCACGGGGCCTGCCTTCTGGGCTTGGAGGTGTACAGCCATGCCTTCACGGGCCACCCCAGTTAACTGGCCTACGAATGGGTCTAATGCTTCTGGTCTACGCCCTCGTTTGTCTTGCAATGTCTAGGGTCTTCCTTCACTGCTTGCACGTGGCTACCACGGGTACTGCAAAGGGTCTCCATGCACTTGGAGCAACAGAAGAAGATGGGGCATCCGGAATGGGAGAAGGAAATGTAATGTGTGGCTACTTGTCTCCAGGTAAAAATGGCCTCCTTTGCCAAGAGATCAAAAGAACTAGATGGTGTCCAGTCATCATGATGGAGTACTTTGGATCAAAAAGAGAAATAATATAGAACACAATTTCAAATCCTCATGGACTCTAGGCTTTCTGGAGCCACAGAAAGTAAACAAACCGGGCTGGGCCCCGGGGGCATAGTGGTTGTGTGCGGGACTGCAGCCCACTGGGACGGAGGTTCAATTCCAGCAGTGGGGCTGGGCCTCCTACTCCCACCACCGGAGAGCAGTGATGCCAAAAAAAAAAAGAAAGTAAACAAACCTCTGAAACCGTGACCCTGAGACAATCTAAAAACCTTTAACCCCAAATATCCTTTGAACTCATCTTTTTTTTATACTGATTTTTTAAATTTTTATTTTATTTATTTATTTTTTTTGGCATCACTGCCCTCAGGTGGTGGGAGTAGGAGGCCCAGTCTTTGCTCCATGGAGCTGGAATTGAACCTCCATCCCAGTGGGCCGCAGTCCCGCACACAACCACTACGCCACCGGGGCTCAGCCCTTATTTTATATATATTTTACCTTTCCAGATTTTGAATTCATCTTAATGCTAAACAATAGCTCAGCTCCACTAATAGAAAGGGTCTGTCTTGAGCTATTTTAAGAACAGTCTACTTGAACAGTTAGACAGGAATCTTAGAGTAATGAGTTTATGTTAATGAAGAAGGGACAGCTCAGGAGAAGAGGGTAAGAATGGTGCCACAACTCGAAGAATCAAATCAATGTCACTGACTTATACCTGTAGAAGCGGTTGAATTGGTATATGCTTTGCTGTATGAATTCTCGACAGCAACAAAACAAACAAAATTTAGGGAAAGAAAGATGTTTAGGGCTGAGCCCCGGTGGTGTAGTGGTTGTGCGCGGGACTGCGGCCCACTGGGACGGAGGTTCAATTCCAGCAGTGGGGCTGGGCCTCCTACTCCCACCGCCAGAGAGCAGTGATTGCCCTTCCCCGCCCCCCCCCCAAAAAAGAAGAAAGATGTTTAAAGACAAAGGACAGAAGTACCAATATTTGAAATGAAAATAAGCCTCTGTTCTTGTTTAAAAACCTTCTTTTCCATTCTATTATTCCAAAGGGCTTACCGTGGGAAGAAAATGGATTCTAGTTGTGTATGCGAAGGCAGGGAGAATCCGTCTTAGTAACTGTGTCCTACCTCTCCCTGAGCCAAGACTAGACAATTACTTTTTGTGAGGTTATCTCATTTTTTGGTACTGACCCATGTTTATACATCTGTACTCTATGAGCTATTGGTGCTTTTAAATGATAAAATCCCTAAGGCCCTGATTTTTCAAGGACCTAGGAAAAAAACATGGTAGGGCTCTTTTCTCCTGGGAAGATTGCCCTTTTGTTCTTCTCAGATAGCTCTCTAGCCACGATCTCAACCTCAGTTGTCCAAGGGGGCAGGCAGGTGAGGTGGGGGTAATAGCTAACTGGGGCAATGACGGGGAGAGGTACACCATGGTGGGGATGAAGGGAGCACGATACCATCTAAGGGACTAGGCAGCTCTGAGCTCTAGTTGGCTGTCACCCTGTAACAAAGTCGGTTCACTGTCAGATGTTTGTAATTTCAAGAAGCTGGTCTGCAGCTTAGTGACTTATGTCCAAGGTGCTGTGCCACCCACACAATCATTGTTATGCTGGGGCCCACTGTTGCCATCACTGTGCCAGCCCTGCTTTTTCTTTCTTTCTTTCTGCCCTGGTGGGAATAGGAAGCCCAGCCTTGCTCCTGGAGAGCTGCTGCTGGATTTGAACTGTCAACCCTGTGGTTGACTCAGCAAGTCCCTCTTCTTCACAGACCCTTATTTTACTCAGCAAGATGTCCTTTGTCAGGGAGTGGTCCCTCCTGACCACATGTTCAACGTACATGAGACGGAGTTTCATCACCCTCGCTTGCTTCTGGTGACCATTTTGGTTGTACTTCTAGATAGTTGTTCATTCTTCTGACAACCCCCAAATCTAATTTTGTTTGCAATAGGCTCATGGTCATCTGAGGCATTCATAGTGAATGTATCTTTTGTCACTGAAAGGGTGGATCATTTTATGTTAAAAGTCTCAAAAATTAAGGGCTGAGCCCCGGTGGCGTAGTGGTTGTGCGCAGGACTGCGGCCCACTGGGATGGAGGTTCAATTCCAGCTCCACAGGGGCAAAGGCTGGGCCTCCTATTCCCACCACCCGGGCAGTAATGCCCTAAAAAAAAAAAAAGTTTCAAAAATTGATTTATTCAATGTTGATTTATCCTGATATATATTATTCTGGTTTAGGGAAGTAAATACAAAGTTGGGCCTTGAAAGCTAAAAAGAAGGAGATGACATTTTGGACTGGATGAAGCCTATGTAGGAGTTCTGGTGGCACAGTGGTTAAAGCACTTGACTGCAAACCAAATGGTTGGTGGTTTGAATCCACCAGCCACTTAGCAGGAGAGAGTTGCCAGTGTGCTTTCATAAAGATGTACTATCTTGCAATCACTACAGGGCTATTCTACTTTGTCTTATAGGACTACCAGGATTGAGTCTGACTTGATGGCAGTAAGTTTGGTTTGGTTGAACGGTTTGTACAAAGACACTGAAGCGTAAATGCTTGCCATGTTGCAGGGAGGGGAATGAACACACTAAGTTAGAAGAAAGAAAAGGACTCCTTTCAGGGGATGAAACTGTGTGAATTCTACAAAAGGAAGTCAGGATTTTTATCATCTTTAGAGGATAAAGTCTAGCCAACAGTCGTGATAAGCAAGGAAGTAATTTCACTTCGTATCTTGTTAAGGATTATATGTTAATCTTTCCATTTTTTTCTAATAGACAGTAAGGTTGTACGTTGATTCATGAAAAATCTTCAAATGAGTGTGGTTTAACTGAACACACTGTAAGTTAACTCTGCTGGCACTGTGGTGGTCAAGGCTTTCAAAGGAAAAATTAAATGATCTCTGAAAGGCTATTTCTTTCTGATCAATAAAAACATGGAGAACTTAAAATACAAAGAAAATGCAACCAGACAGTTTTGGCACACTGTCAGATTCATCAGGCTGAGTTCTCATCAGCCTGCCTGTCAGTGGGCAAGAAGCTGGAAGAGAGACTGGCCTCATAAAAGGTTTCTACCAGGGGCAATAGTCTCAGAACGCACCACCATTCACTCTCATCACGTAGGGACAAGTCTGCAGCAGCGCTTACGTCAACCATCATGCCATTTCCGCTTTGTTTTTTCCCCCAGCAGCACCTGATACTGGGGCTCCCAGGTCAATTGGTGTTCTCATTAGATTTCAGGAGACAAGGGGTGAGAAGAATTGACCCAATGCCTTTTATCATCATCTACAATGTTTCAATCTCAAATTAAATGAGCTTTGCTTTTGGAGAAGAAGTCATGATGACACAAGTCAAAATATCACTTGCTAAGCAAACAGCCTGGAGTTCGAACCCACCAGCTTGCTTCTGCAAAGATTACCTAGCCTTAGAACTGTGATTTTCAACCTTCCTAAAGCAGCAACTCTTTAATTCAGTTCCTCGTGTTGTGGTGACCCCGCAACCATAAAATTATTCTCATTGCTACTTCACAACTGCAATTTTGCTATTGTTATGAATTGGGCGTTTCCTGTGAAAGGGTCAGTGGACCCCAAAGGGGTCATGACCCACAGGTTGAGAACCGCTGCCTTAGAAAGTCAATGACTTTCAATTCTATCCTACAAAGTTGTTGTAAGACAGAATGGACCCATTGGCAATGGGTTTTCTTTGGGTTACTGTTGAGAAAAAAACATCCTAGAGAAAAGCTTGGAAAAACACAAGACACTCATTTAGAAGGAATTGAGACTTTATTAGAAGGCAATGAAAGAAGGAGACATCGATTTTGGGTTCAACACATAACATGATTAGAGCAGATTTATGACTGCCACTGATGTGCCACACTGTGGTGGCTTGTGTGTCACTGCAAGGCTGGAAGCTATGCCATTGGCATTTCAAATACCAGCAGGGCCACCCTGTGAACAATGAGATCACACATAATGATGATTACAAGGATGGCATGGGGCCCGGCAGTGTCTTTGTTATATTTAGGGATGCCTTGAGTCCGAGCAGCCTCAATGGCATCCAGCGGCAGCAAGATGTCAGCTTAGAAAAAGTGTGCACCATCAGCATTCCAAACAAACAATCTGAGAAGCTGAACTACATGAAGGTGGATGTGGCGCAGATGCAGTCGCAACGTGTAATGTGCAGGTGGTGCTACCTTGTCTAAGTAGTCTGAGCTGGACAGTTGAGGCACAATGTCAGATTCATCCACGAACATGAAAACTTGAAACTCTTATGAGTGAAGGTCAAGGGCTACAGTCTTCGGCATAGATTCCACCCGAAAGTGAACTCAAAACTTCACAACTTGACTCAACAAACAATATCCTGACAAATGGAGGGAAAACAAGTTGCCGATGACTCTATTCTACTTAGGTCAATAATCAATGTCCATGAAAGCAGCAATCAAGAAATCACACTACATATTGCCTTCGGCAAAACTGATGCAAACGTCCTCCAGAGTAGTTTTAAGAAGCACAGAAGCTACCTTCGTGTGGAAGGAGTACCTGGCTCAGCCATGGCCTTTTCCAACACTTCCCATGTGTGTGAGCACAGGGATTGTGACAAAGCGGCAGAAGAGGAGTTGGCGTATTCAATTTTGTTTCTGGCAAAGAACACTGAATACACTGTGACCTGACAGAAGAATGAATGAATCAGTCATAGGAGAAATACAATTATAATGTTCCTGAGAAGCTAAAATGGTGAGACAGCAGGTGATTTACTTTGGATACACCAGCAGATGCTAGAAACAGGCATATGTTTGGTGAGACCGAGGGCCAGTGGGGTAAAAAAGAGGGAAACTGTCAATGAAATGCTCTGACATAATAGCCACAAACATGGATTCAAGCCTAGACTCTCATGAAGATGGTACTGGATTGGGCAACATTTTGTTTTGGAATAAGGTCACCACGAGTTGGCGGTGGTTTCACAGAGGTAAGTCATCTGGAATTCCAAATACAAACCCCAAACAAGGCAAGCAGATACTAAACAAGGGTTTCAGTAGAAATTTAAACTCATAGCAAGCATGGCATGATTCATCTTCTGACAGGGATACAGAAATAGATGTTCTGTGTTTCCTATGCATTTTGTGCAACTCCCAAGCTACTGTTTCTTGTGTGCCATTGAGTCAAATCCAACTTACCACCTCCCGATGTGATGGGGTAAGAGCTGTCTCAAGGGTTGCCTAGGCTATGACCGAGACAAGAGCGGACTGTGGAGTCTGGGCTCCTACAGCGGCTGCAGATGGTGCTTTCAAATCACCAACTTTGGCCCCAGGCATGGCGAGCAGGCAAGTACTTTAAGCTTTGTGCACCAAGACTCTCCTCAGCTACTACTATCTTCTAAATACTTTTTTTGTTTATATGATTGTTTAAGGAACATAGACCATGAGACTATGGGGTTTGTTTGTTTTACTGCTGTATCCCCCAGCATTTATAATTATGACTGGCATAAAGCAGGCACTTATAAATGTGGGTAGGTGGAAGGATGGAAGAATACAGCCAATTAGGGGGCATTTTAAATCTAACAAGCTTTACAGAAAAGAATTCATAATAGAAAACAGACAACATTAGGTTTTAAATGTTTAGAATGACTTACTATGCATAATAGAAGATACTAATTTTTCTTGTACTGCTCATTTTAGGAGACATGTACAGATAGTAAATTTGTCCAGAGCTTTTACCACTTGTGAAACAAAATTGTTCTTCTTAGGCAGTGTTTTCTTTTTTCAGCAGTAGTAGTATGACCTTGAATCAATTTTTTTAAATTGTTCAATTGATCTGCTCAATAAATTATGGCATCCAACTACAGGTTGAAAGTAAAGACTGCTGCTATGTGCAGAGTTACAAAGATGTGCCTGTGGGGGCTGGGGGTGGTGGGGAGCCGTTCCCAGTCTCCATCTCCAATACACTTAAGAAAGACCTGGCGGGCTGAGCCCCGGTGGCATTAGAGGTTGAGTGCGGGACTACGGCCTGCGGGCTTGGCGGTTCAAATCCAGCGGCGGTTCTCAGGAGCGGCACTGGGTAGTGCCCCCGACCACCAGAGGCAGTGATGCCCACAAAAATAAAAACAAAAAAAATTAAAATTAAATAAATAAAAAGAAAGAAAGACCTGGCTATACACAGTGAATTATATATTCTGAGGTCAAAGATTGTCTTCGTTTGTGAGAGCTGGCAAAAATTTACTACGAATTGGGTGCCTTTAACACATGAGTCATTTATTTTCTCACTGCTGAGGATGCCAGAAACCCTTGTGTAGACCCTGGGGGAGAAGTCATTCAGTGTTTCTGGCCCGGCCTCAGTGGCTACTAATAATACTTGGCACCACCAGGTGGGTAGGCATAGAATCCAATTCTGCTCCCCCTATCACATGGCATTCTTCCTACATGTCTTCTTACAGCCTCCTTTGAAGAACACCAATCACTGGCTACTGGTCCCACTCTAATCTGGTCTGAGCTCATCTTAACGAATCACAGCTACAAAGACTCTATTTCCAAAGAAAATCACATTCTGGGGTTCTAGGAGGATGTGTCGCTGGAAAGGCAATATGTAGTCTGGCACAAATGTAAGAACTAGAACAGAAAAGATTTAGGTCAGGTATGTTGGAAGTACATACAAGAGGGATATTGATTCTGTCTGGAGGAATTAAAGGTTCTCATGAAAGAAATGGTATTTATGGCAGGCTTTGATGCAGGCTAGGATTTTTACAGAAAGAGAAAAGGGAGGGGTGTCTTGAAGTAAAGAGAATAGCACAAGTACAAAAAGAGTAGTGTAGAGAGTATTTGTTTAAAACACTTGTTTGAATTTTAAAAGCCCGAATTAACAGAAGCAGAGTCGGGGTGGGATATAGTTAAGTAAGGACTCATACCAAGTCACTCATGAGCAGCCATCTGGTCAGGTATGTATTCCAGGAGGCAGTGAGAAAAATTAGAAAGAGCCAAAAATCAGAGTACAAGAGATGAGGGTCTGATCTAAGATAATGGTCATGGGAATGGATAGGAATAAAAAATATTGGAAACACATAAGATTAAGTTACCATATAGATGCTGTAGGTGAGGAAAAGAAAAGTAATGAAGATCATTTATATGTTCATTTAGTCTTGGTTTGGAATATAGTGTCCTTAATTAAAGTGGGAAACCGGGAAAATCATTTATCTAAAGTAGGACATGGAGTTGAAGGGTCTGTGCTACATTTATGCATCATGGCTTACTATGTAGTTATGAACTATGGATCTGAGGACCCTTAAAGACACAGCTTTGGGAGGGGCATGGAACTGATGGTGAAAAATCACAGGTGAGTGATTTTTGATGAAAAACACAAAGTTAAGAGAAGAGAGTTGAAGGCAGATGTGCATGAGAACAATGAGCCCAGTAGTTAGGAAGACTTCACTGCAGGAGACAGAGGGGAAGAAAGGAAGAGACACAGGAGAGACCGTGCCCAAGCTACGTCTCTGTCCACAGAGGAGAGAGAGGCCAGAGCATCCAACGTGACAAGCGGCCTGAGGGGAAGCAGAATGACGAGACCATGCTGAGTTTGAAGGCAAAGATGTTCTTGGTGACCTCTGACAGAAGAGTTTTAAGAAAAGTTGCAATAAGAAGATGGTGCTATGGAGCCCTGGAAGCATAAGGCAGGAACCCATGGAGGAAGCTGGGAAGAGAGAATCACAACGGTGTTAGGAAACACAATGGGCTAAAATGGCTCAATGGAGAACTAATTTGCTCCGTCAACTTTGACCCGGCCCCTCCCATGCACTCACAAACACAAAGGCACACCCCAAACAATCAAGCAACACAGGAATACAGACGATAAGTATTGGCTTTTTAAAAAATAGATTATTTCCTAGTGACTTTAAGGCAAAGCTAAGAGTTTCCAATTCCTGGTTATGAAATGTTGCCATTATGAAGAATATAATGGCCATAGCAGTACTTTACAAATCAAAGCTTTTAATGAATCAATAATCAGTCTAATTAGAAAAATATATTTATCTTAAAGTGACCCTTGCAAATAGTATGGGGTCCTATGACATGTAAGTCAACTCTAAGTGTACAGTGTGAGGATCTGCTACCCTTCCTCTATTTCCATCTTGCCCCTTCTGTGGGGGCTAGTGAAGCAGCCAGGGTCCTAATGGGGTCTCCTTACTGCCAAGTCATGGAAACCTTGGGCTCCCTGAATAATCAAAAACCACAGAGCAGCTCAGAAAGGCTCAGAACTATTGGCCAACTGTGGCCATTTTGTAGTACAATTAAAAATGCATTTCACTATTTGTAAGACAGGATTCAAAATATTTGTTCCAATATTATATTTCTATTTGACATAAAGAAATGTCTTTTTGTTTATAAACTATCAATATAGATAATCTGTGCCATTAGTTGGTTTTAGATACTGGCCACACTGCTTGGTCCTGTGAAACATTTAAGAACAAAGTATTTTCACATTGAGAATATTTAGAAAATAAATAATACATGATAATGTGTCCACTGTTCTTTGTAAAGTCTTAAATAGTCTTCATGAGAGGGATCACCATCATTAACTATTTATTAAACACCCACTAGGAATGTTTAGTTGAGCATGAAATGCACTAACCAGAACAGACCAGAATTTTTATTTCACGTTATCATTTGACAAGCAAAAATTTCAAACAAGATTATAATAATCATTCTAGCTCTCAAATAGCAATCTTAGGCATAAAGCAGTCTAGAAAAGTAGGAGACTTTTTGAAATTCATTCCTATTTACATTTGCTTTTAACTCTATGTGAAGCATCTCTGTAACCTCTTAACAGGCCACAAACCACATCTGTAAATTAGGGTAATAGCATTTGCCTGCCTGCTTCAGAGGGTCATTTGAAAATGATGAGATAATATTCATGTAGCTCTTTGAGTTCCACAGATGAAAGACCTTAATTATCAATGATTAGTGGATTTAATCTAATGTCATTTTTCCTGCTCAGCTTTCCTTAAAGTCTATACTTGGAAGAAGATACAGACATTTTTAGATATACATTTTGGCGTGTCTAATCTAAATGTGGGTCAGCACAAACAACAACCACAGAGCCTAAGCGGAATGCTCAAGAGTGACTAGTAATATGATGAGACATGTTTATATGAATTATGGTTCTTAGTGACAGAACAGAAAACCACATAGGAAACAATAGACCCCGGTCCATTTTCACCTAATTACAGAAAAGATCAAACACACTTTTGTGAGATCTCATAAAGTGAGTATTTATTAATGAATTAGGAAATCATCTTGTAAATCATTTGTTTTGCTAATGAATGTAAATAGAAGGTGTATATTGACAGAAAAGCAAAAATAAAACCAAGTCCCTAGTAGCATCTCAAAGTCTTAAAGCCTTACTTTATTTAGGAAGGAATAAAAATGTCTTTGAATTTTTTATAACCCCAATTCCAGTAGCCAATTAGACTGAGTACTCTGAGTACAACATGTCTATTAACGAGCAGTAAACAGACAGAATGGTTTTCATAAAAACTTAAAATCTCTTCATCTGTAGGACCTGGATATTTTTCTGCCCATTTCAGCCACCTATTTCTCAGACTCTTTTAGGAACCTGAGCATCTGTACTTTGCATACAGAATTCTACACCCTGACCTTTTTCTTACCTTTTCCCCTTGAGCAAAAATTCTGTTAAAAAATTTTACCTATGAGCTATTCTTGGGAAAGGAAAAAAACCACCAAAGAAATAAAACTTAAGCTATTCATAATTAAGTTCGATTTTGCATGAAACACGGGAACACTAAAGGAGTCTGTTAAATGATGTACTGCAGCTTTCAGTATGGATTACAAATCAATAGACAGAAGCCCACTGAGTAATATCATAATACAGAAAGAGTACAGTTGTCAAGGGTGTAATCTTGCCTCCATCCACAACCAATGCTCATGGCAGCAGCAACCAAGAGATCAAAAGATACGCTGCATTGGCAAACCAAGAGCTCCAAAAATCCCTTATGTATGATCATGTCTACATTTGCAAGGGAAACCATGTCAAAGAATGCCACTGTTCACAGAATTGGGGAATAAACTTTCTTTTGGGGAAAATATGGATGGCAAAATATCCACAAATCTAACAATGTCTACATGTGAAATATAATAACATCATGTTCTTCAAGTTGGGCAAGCAGTCATATGCTTTTCCTTTTCAAACTATTCCAGCCACCTTCAACAGACACCAACTGCCTCCGATGCTTCTCGTACAGACATTCAAGTTGCTATTATTATTTTACTTTACTTTTGTGATAATTTGAAGTTTATAGGGAATAACAATATTAACTTTCCAGTTAATTTTTTTTAATTTAATTGGAAGGGCAAATTAAAAAAAATTTAAAAGATCAGCACATTTCATATGGGTGAATGAGCTTCACCAGCATATTATGAAAAGCAATCATACTGAGTGATGATATGTCAGTTTCCATCTTAGATCTGTTGGATACCCATAAAACCCACGACGCCATTTCCCAATCACTTTATATCAAAGAGTTCCTTGCACACCATGATGAACATAATCAATGTGACTGAATCACACAGGTAACATATTTTACTTTATTTTAAATCTCTGGTGAAAATATTCATACATACAGCCAACCCACTCCCATCTCAGTTTTTAGACATAGATGAAATTGTGTCAGTATTCCCATTATTTCTGTTCCAGTTGTTTAACTTCCATTTACTTAATATCATTGTTCCCCCAGGCCCCCCATCTACGCTTGAAATAACTGTTGATTAGAGCTGCTGTTGTTAATTTGATCACATATACATAATTCATTAAAATAGCACAATGCTCAAGGGAAACATTCCTTACTAATTATGACATGATAAGATTTAAAGAGGACTTCAGAGGAAAAGTTTCAATTTAAGGTTTAAAGATTACTTCAAGGCAAGAGTGGTTCATGTCATCCAACCTCAATGGCTGCAGAAATTCTAAAGTTCACAAGAATTTGAAAATCGATTCCACATTCCTTCTACAGAAGCTTTGAACAGAAGGTTTTCAGATTTCATGGCAAAGGGGACAGTTGTTTATGTGGACAATTAGACATGAATTCCAGTTCCTCCTTCAATCCCTGACTCTCTTTCTTTCACTGATATTCCAGGTCAATAGAAGTCAATGTTTGTATTTTACATGACTGTTCACAAACTTTAGAGAGCCTGTGCACTACATACAACAAACTAGGCAACAGAACAGATATACTAAAAATATTAGGGCAAATGACTGGGATGTTGTATGAAACCCTAACATTTGACCTCCAAACCAAGAAAATGTGCTCCAAGAGCTATTTGGGCTATTTGGTTGTACATAAGCACCATCAGCAGCTGCTCTTCTGTTGTTGTTGTTGTTGTTGTTGTTGTTGTTCACACGGGCTGAGCCCTGGTGGCGTAGTGGTTGTGTGTGGGACTGTGGCCCACAGGATTGGCGGTTCAAATGCAGCAGCAGCTCTCCAGAAGCAAGGCTGGGCTCCCTACTCCCACCAGGGCAGTGATGTTCCCCCCGCCCCCCCACAAATACATACACCCATAATACTTGCCAATAAAACCTCTTCTGGGTGTTCAACCGAGTAATAACAATTACATTAATTATGTTGTGCAAGTATTCTCTTAATTGAATCCAAATTTGGAATTAGGGTATATCTTATTTAAAATTTAAGTATTTTTTGTGCTTCTACTAGTTTTATTTTTGCATTTTGAAACTACTTTAGAAAAGTCTCTTAAAATACATTTTACTTCTGAGAGCAGTTTGGGGTTTGTAGGAAAACTATACAGAAAGTACAGTCTCCCATATACTGTATGTGGCTTCTGCAGATACTTTCTCCAATCCTTACCATCTCACACTGTGTGGCACCAGGGTCACACATGAGGAGCCAACGCGGACACTTTATTAACTAAAGGCCATCAGTAACAACAGATGAACTTTCTATGTCACACAGTTCTGTGGGTCTTAAATGCATGATGCCATGTGTCCCCCATTATGGCATCATGCAGAACTGTTTCACTGTCCTTAAAAAGTCATGTTCCTTCCCTACGTTTACAATGCTCTTTAAACTTGAAATGACCTCTCCTATCCCTATTCTCCAAACCTATTCATTTTTCAACGCTTACACCAGTTATCCTCTTTTTATGTATCTATCCTTCTTGGATCTCAACTCTACTCCTTTTTTCTATTTCCTTTCAGCACTTCATCCTTCTATTCTCCTGACATTTTCTTCCCAACAAAGGTCATAGTTAAGTATTGCACAGTCTGTCCTTCGACAGAAGGAGCCTTGGTGGCGCTGTTGGGTTAGCACTGGACTGCTACACACAAGGCTGGCCGTTCAAACCCACCAGCAGTTCCTCAGGAGAAAGATGAGGCTATGTGCTGCCATCAAGATTTACGGCCATAGCAATCTCAGATGGGATCTCTGTGACCTAGAAATGATTCAATGGGAGTGGGTTTGATTATGTGTATTTTGGGGTGGGGGGCATAAGTGATTGGTTACTGTCCTTATGTTTCAAACACAGCACTGAGAAAAATGAATGACCAACTGATGAAAGGATTCCAGTATAGATTACATCAGGCAGGGCCAGAGAGAATGAACAGAGCTATCAAATGCAGCTTGAATGAATAAGATAAAAAAACAAACCAAAATGAAACGTAACCCCATTGCCATGGACTTGATTCCAACTCAGAACACCCTAAGATAGGTGAATCCTTAAGGGAGCAAACAGTCCACCTAATACACAATGGCTCCAAGGGTCTTTGAATGACCAACACTGCGGGAAAGAAAAATTTAAATGCAGAAACTCTTTTCCTGGCCTTTTATCATAGACTCTCTTGTAGCTGTCGGAGGTAGAGTTCTGGGAAACCTAGAGGGGCTGCGCATGCCAAGAAACTCTAGTAAAGACACCCACCTCGCCATTAGGTCCATTCTGACCCAGAGCAACCGAGGCACAACAGAATGAGACACCATCCAGTCCTGAGCTGTCTTCACCATCGCTGTTGTGTTGGGGTCCATCGCTGCCTCTACGGTGTCAGTGCATCCTACTGAAGGTCTCTCTCTTTCTAACTGATCCTCTACTCTAGCAAACGTGATGTCCTTCTCCAGGGACTAGTCCCCCCTGATAACATCCAAAGTATGTGAAAGAAAGTCTTACCATCTTCAGTTCCAGGAAGCAATCTGGCTATACTTCTTCCCAAATAACTTTGTTTATTCTTCTGGCACTCCATGGTATATTCAACATCGTTTCATAAGGCCATAATTTGAACACAGTTCCTCTTCCTAAGCCTTTCTTATTCACAGTCCAGATTTCCACATGCATATGAGGTTTGTGTCTGGTGCACCTTATTCCTCAAATAACACTTCTGCTCTTTAACACTTTAAATATGTCTTACAGATATGCCCAATGCAATTCGTTGTTTGATTTCTTGAATGCTGCTTTCATAGTGGTTGAAATAAAATAAAATCTTTGGCAACTTCAATCTTGTCCTCATCTGTCACGATCTTTATTTATTTGTTCAGTGGAAAGGTCCCGTGCCCCCTCCCTAATATTAAGGTGTAATCCATACAGTAGGTGTGTAGGCTTTGATTTTCATCAGTGCTTTACTTCCTCTTTGTTTTCAGCAAGCAAGGTTGTTAACTGTTGTTAATGAGCCTCTAATTCCACATTCTTCACATGGTTCAGATTCTCACAGAGTTAAGAATGGTGAAAGGATACAACCCTGGTGCATACTCTGCCTGATTATGCCCCATGCAGGCCTTTGTTCCGTTTGAGCCAGTGCTTCTTGATCTATGTGGAGGTTCTGCACAAGCACTATGAAATGTTCAGGAATTATCATCCTTTGCAAAGTTATCCAAAGTTTGTTAGGATCTATTCAGTTGTAAATCTTTGCATCATCAATAAAACACAAGGGAACATTTTTCTGATAGTTAAGATCTATCTGATGTCACCACTGATAACCCATTGTTCCACACCCTTTTCTGACTCTGGCTTAAACCTCTGGCAGCTCGCAGAATGAACCAGAAGTCTCGGGCCAAATGAGCGAAATTATAACCAAGAGTGAAATTTGAATTCTAGTTCTTCCATGCACTGTGATGTCTTCGGAAATTCATTTAGAAAACTCATTGTGGCAAAGTCTCATTTTGTTCAATGACACATGGTAGTTCCAATGCTTACCTCGTCTGGCTACCTCCTGAGCAGCATAAATAAAGAGTGCTAGCGTTGAGTGGGAATTGACTCCACAGCCCAGGACAACAAACAAGAGTCTGAGAAGCTGCAGGTAAGCTAGAAGGTTCTTCAAAGTCTATGTGTGCATTCAGGCAAGAGTAGGGGGTAGCAGTGGGGGAAATAGTAAGATGAAGAGTCTTTTCTTAAATTATTTTTTAAATTGATCATTTTATTGGGGGTGAAGAGTCTTTTACATTGCTATTTTAAGGGGATAGCCCATATAGCCAATTGGTGCTATGTGAATCCTGTTTTGAAATTATATATTTATATTTATATCCTCCAAACAAAATGTCTGCTGCTTAAAACCTACAAGCTACTTGTTTGTAATCTATGACTCAATGGCTAAGGGAGCAGGGAGAAGCGGTACATGTAGCTCCCTTGCTAGACGCTTCCGAGACTAGCAAATGGAAGGTAATGGATGGTACAGTGGCAAGACTTGACTCTTCGTTTACCTTGTGCTGAAAAGTTGACAATGGGCAAAAAAAAAAAAAAGAATAGAAGAAGAAGAAGACAAACTAGATGCTGCTGTTCAGAGACAGAAAGCAAAGTTCCTGATTAAGGCTTAGCCCTCGGGGTTCAGAGCATGCGCTCTAAGAGAAGACTTCACGCTATTAAAACGTTTTGATAGATTTGAACTCCAGACATAACTCTGATCTCAGAAGTAACTGGAAGCCAGACATCTAGGTCATAGTATAAACTCACGCAGCTTATATTTCAGTCACAAATGATAATGTTAGCCACCCATTGTCATCCGGGAAGGCTGACTTACAGTGACCTCAGATAGGGTTTCAGAGCCTTACGAATCTTTACAGGAGCAGTCTCACCTTCCCCAGAAGAGCAGTCAGTGGGTTTAAAGTTCCACACGATGGTTAGTGACCCAACACCTCCCCCACTGCACCACCAGGGCTCCTTCACATTAGCAGAGCAAGTGCCAACTGTAATGCTGGGCAGACCAAGTCGACAAGGAAATCATCCTGTTCTTAAAGCACAATGGAAATTCCATGCTTATTCCCTCACTCGAAAACTTGTAGCCAATCTGCCAGACAATAAATGCAACCAGCAAGGGCTTGTCCTGGAGGCCCGGGGATGGGGACATGCCACCCAGGCAATTCTGACTCACAGCCACCCTCCTGGCACAGGACTGCCCCCAGCGCTCCTGTGATCTTTATAAAAGCAGACTGCCACGGTGTTTCTTCTTAGCAAGGTTTTTCTTAGTGAACAACCAAGTGCTTACCCACTGCACTTAGCAATACGTATTATTAGTTATTTTCATTCAACTTTTATTCCCTGCCCTCCCATTCGCTTAGGAGACCTCTCACCTGAGTTTCCAGGCCTGAAGACCATGCAGCGCGGACCTTTTCTGCAAGTCAAGTAAAATAAAATGCAGGGCCTCAGTCAAAGAGAGCTGCTTCTTTTTAGCTTATCGCTTCCTATCGGACTGTTCAAATACTTCACGGCCATCCTGAAATCTTCAATTCTTCTTATCTGCCTTTGCCTTCATTCTCAAGAGTCTAAGACTCACAGGGTTGAAGTCATTAAAATTCTAGGTATCAATATCCCAAAACAGGAAAAATAAAACCAGAATATAAAATATCATCTGGGCTGAGCCTTAGTGGTGTAGTGGATGAGTGCGGGACTGCGACCCATTGGCTTGGCGGTTCAAAGCCAGTGGCAGCTCTCCAGGAGCAAGGCTGGGTAGCTCCCATGACCATCAGAGAGTAGTGATGCTCCCCCCCAAAAAAACCCCAAAATATCCTCTGTCCTTGGTTATGTAAACAAAACATTGCCTAGTTCTCAAATACTATAGCTCTAGACAAAACTAGTCAGTAAATATTGGGCTGACTTTGACAGTTGGATTCCAAAACTCTCAAATGTCTTTCTAATAATCTTCTTCAAGTTACCACATACACAAGAGTATAAACTGACCCGAATATTAGTCGAGGCACCTAATTCTACACAAAAACTGCTTTAAAAAAATGTGCTGAAAAACTCAGCTTAGCATGAGTATATATGGTGGTTACTTTTATTTTACGTATATTATCGGTATTTTAAATGAATTTAGACATAGGGAAACTCACTCAATGGCATGGAGCCGATTTGGACTCATATCCCTTTAGGACAACAGTTCTATCTGTGGGTTGCAACCTCTTTGGGGGTTGTGACCCCTTTCACAGGGGCCGCCTAATTCATAACAGTAGTAGATTAGTTATGAAGTAGCAACAAAAGTAATTTTATTGTTGGGGGATCATCACAACACGAGGTCACAGCATTAGGGAGGTTGAGAACCACTACCCTAAATGGTAACCATTTTCTTACAGTCACTTTGGGGGTTGTGGTGTCATTTTTAATTCCACACATTTCTTTGCCTCTTTCCATTTTCCTTTTCTTTTAACAGAAGTATAGTTTAAATATGGCAAAATTCACATCTTTTAGTCCTATGACTTTTGAAAAATGCATACATTATAAAAAATGCCAAGTTGTATTCCAAACATTTGTATCATTTTTCAATCCCATAGTAATGTAGGAGAATTCTAATTGCTTGATATCCTCGCCAGCTGTTGGTATTGTCAGAATTTTTATTTCAGTTGTTCTAGGTGTGTAATGATACTGTATTATGGTTCTAAATCATATTTTCCTAATGACTAATGATGGAAGCAAGCAGAGATTCAGGGAGACACCAAATGACCTGACAATCACCGGAATCAAGCGAGACATGGGCCTCCCTCCACAGTCAATGCAGAGAAGAACAAGGAGCCAAGGGGAAACCCCTGCTAGCATAGGATGCTTCTACTGCTACTGGACACAAAAGACTCTGCACCCACTAGCCTGTGATTGTGCTGGTGCTGGTGCATGTGCTTCGTGAGTCCGAAGGAGACTTTGTAGACTGGTATCGGACATATGGGCTAATATCAGACTTATGACCTTGGACTGGACTGGATTGGAATGCTTTCTCAATGTCCCATTCTTCTTCTTTTTTTTTTTTTTTTTTGTTTGTTTGTCTTTTGTGGGCATCACTGCCTTTGGTGGTCGTGAGCGCTACCCAGTGCTGCTCCTGAGAGCCACCGCTGGATTTGAACCGCCTAGCCCACAGGCCACAGTCGCACTCAACCACTTAAGCCACCGGGGCTCAGCCCATGTCCCATTCTTCTTGTATATAAACCTCTCCCTTATTTTTTTTTTTAAAAAAGCCTTCTCTTACAGATGGTGCAATGAATTTGGATTTCTAGCTTCTTAAACTGTAAGAAAATAAATGTCAAGTTGTTAGCTCTGCAAAAACCACTGTTAAGAGAACAAAAAATATGCCAGAAACTAGGAGAAAATATTTAGAATATATTTTATAGTTTTACGGTGTATTTTGAGTTAATTTTTGTATTTGGTTCAAGGTACAGGTTCAAGGATGTTTTCTCCTCAACGGGTCTAAATTGCCACAGCCATTTCTTGAAATGACTATCGTTTCTTCATTGAGTCGCCTTTGCACTTTAGTTTAAAAGGAACCCTGGTGGCATAGGGTTGTGGGCTGGGCTACAATGTGTCAGGTTGGCAGTGCCAACACACCAGCTGCTCTGTGGGACAAAGACATGGCTCTCTGCTCCTGAGAACAGTGATGGTCTCAGAAACTCACAGGGGCACTTCTGGCCGGTCCTGTAAGGCCACTGTGAGTTGGCATTGGCTCCACGCTGTTGAGTTTGTTATTTTGAGCTTTAAATGAAAATCAATTAACCAAATATTCTGTGTGGGCCTATTCTTAGACATTCTATTCTATTCCATTAATTAATGTGTTTATCTTTTTGAAATTAACTGAGGTTGAAGACTCATAGACTTTGATGGTGGTTACACCATTGGTAGCCTGTGTCCACGGTTTCCTCATTGGGATTGAAGAGGACAGCCAGCATCCTATAATTAGGGGATGGAATTAAGAACAAGAAGACACCAATTCTGATTAAAGTTCTACCATTAGTGACTTAATCACATCCCTCCATGTGTCTTAAGGACAAAGACATACTTCATAGGATTATAACAGATTAAATGGGAAAATATTTTTTTCTTTTTTTTTGGGGGGGGGGGGCGGGCATCACTGCTCTCCGGTGGTGGGAGGAGGAGGCCCAGCCCCACTGCTGGAATTGAACCTCCGTCCCAGTGGGCCGCAGTCCCACGCACAACCACTACGCCTCCGGGGCTCAGCCCACTGGAAAATATTTTAAAGTCAATTTATGCTACTTTTGCTTTGGGGGGACTAATTCTAAATATTCATGAAAAGCAGCACATTTGCCTTGTTTCCCACAACTGAATATATTGAAACTTGAACCTAGGACTTGAGTGACAATTCACCTACCAAATCTGTATGGATTTGCATCAATCATTATGGGAGCAAAGCAGCTATAGTCAAAATTTTACCTCGTTGTCACCTGGGAGCTCAGATATTTTCACATTCACTTTCCAGCTGATATTTTCTCCTCTCCCCATGCCTCTATCTGGAGTATACATATTTAAACTCCAAAAAAAAGATCACCTTAAGCGCGAGAGCTGGGTAGGGGGTACGGGAGGAGGGGATGAGGTGGGTTCTTGACCATTTCAGGAAGTCATTGTGATGAATAATTCAAGAACTCCAGTTGTCCCCTCTCTATCTTCCAAGAGAAATGAGGGCAACTACTCTTAATCAATTACTATTAAACCCGAGTAATGTCAGTTTCACTGTCTAACAGCAACCAAATTAGTTGAGAAATACCACAGTTAATTCTGATGTACTGATGGACTTCTAGAATGATGAACAGCTGCTACAATTTCAGAGAAAAATGCTGAAAATGCCCACATTGGTGAGGCTTCTACAAAACCAATAGAGTATATGTTTGTAGGCAGAAACTCTAGTTTCTGTATCGTCTAATCCCAAAGTGGAAATAATTAATATAGCAACAATACTTTAATGCACATAGTTCCATGCTCTAGAAGTTTATGATGGAAACACTTAAAAATCATTTTATGGGGGGCTTGTACAGCTCTTATCACAATCCATCCATCCATCCATTGTGTCAAGCACATTTGTACATGTTGCCATCATCATTTTCAAAACAATTTCTATTTGAGCCCTTGGTATCCGCTCTTTCCCTCCCCCATCCCTCATGAACCCTTGATAATTTATAAATTATTATTTTTTCATGTCTTATACTGACCAATGTCTCTCTTCATCCACTCTTCTGTTGTCTGTGCCCCTAGAAAGGGGTTGTATGTAGATCCTTGTGATTGGTTCCCCCTTTCTCTTCCCACCTTCCTCTTCTCCTTTGATATCACTACTCTCATGATTGGTCCCCAGGGTTTATCTGTCCTGGATTCCCTGCATTTATAGCTCTTATCTATACCAGTGTACAAGTTCTGGTCTAGCCAGATTTTTTTTGGGGGGGGGCATCACTGCTCTCTGGTGGTGGGAGTAGGAGGCCCAGCCCCACTGCTGGAATTGAACCTCCATCCCAGTGGGCCGCAGTCCCGCGCACAACCACTACGCCACTGGGCTCAGCCCCATCCAGCCAGATATGTAAGGTAGAATTGAGGTCATGATAGTGGGGGGCAGGGACGAGGAAGCATGAAAGAATAAGAGGAAAGTTGTGTGTTTTATTGGTGTTATACAGAAATGCTGTCTTGTTCAATCATAAACATTTGAAAATGTTTAGTTTACTAAATGTTTATTTAGTATCTGACATATGGTGGGTAAACAAAATTACAGGAGACTGGGCAGAATCCTCTACAGAAACCGAAGATCTGATACTGTGGACTGGTGTAAACTGCTAGATTTGATGGCTGTCAGGAATGCCCTGTTCTGTTTGAATGACTGTCTCTTGCTCTATTTATAGGCATCACAGGAGCATAATGAAGTGCTCTGGAATTCACATTCATCTCAATGCTATCTACACTTTGTTATAATTCACACAGTCAAATGCCTTTGCACAGGCAATAAATCACAAGCAAACATCTTTCTGATACTCTCTGCTTGCAGGCAAGATCCATCTGATGTGAGCAATATTTTTTCTCATACCCCATCGTCTTTTAAATCTGGCTTGAATTTCTGGCAGTTCTCTGTGCATGTACGGTTACAACTGTATTTGAGTTATCTTCACTAAAAATTTACTTGCATTTGATGTTCATAACCAGTTATTTTGTTTTGTTTTTTGTTTTTTTGGGGGCATCACTGTCCTCTGGTGGTGGGAGTAGGAGGCCCAGTCTTTGCTCCTGTGGAGCTGGAATTGAACCTCCATCCCAATGGGCTGCAGTGCCACACACAACCACTACGCCACCGGGGCTCAGCCCAACCACAGTTATTTTAAAGTACTGTGCTGCCTGGATTCAAAAGAAACCTTTCAGCATGCTTTAGAAGTATTATAAAACAGCAATAACTTAATAAAGAACCCTAACTTCTTGATTTTCCAGGTTTCATTTGAAATAGATTAAAATCAAAATGAACATCTAAACAACATATACGCTACACACACGAAAAGTATGCCATCTGGCCAAGTTCATACACAAAGGACCCTCGTCTGTGGGGCTAGGAAGAAAAACGAGGCTTTCGGCTCTCTTCAGGGTTGAGCCCCGGTGGCGTGGTGGTTGTGCGCGGGACTGCGACCCACTGGAACGGAGGTTCAATTCCAGCAGTGGGGCTGGGCCTCCTACTCCCACCACCGGAGAGCAGTGATGTCCACCCCCCAAAAAAATATTTAATCTTCAAAGCCCACTGGGCAAGTTCTCCCCTGTTCTATACGCTTGCTCTAAGTCAGAATCCATTTGCTGGCGGCAGTTAGTTTGGTTGAAACAATTTTTCTTATTAATGGTTCAAGATTAAATAAAGACAATACTATTCTCTAGGGATCTACCAGAAACACATGTTGAAAAACCTTGGAAAAAGCTGAACTACAGCAGCAAAACCCTGAAGCTGACAGACACCTCAGTTATACCAAGTAACTAGGGGAGGCTGGGACTTTGGGGAGTGAACCTCAGTTTCTGCAGCTTTGATGGGGCGGTGAAAGTGGGTGGCAAGTGCTGGACGTGGAATTTAATCTCCTGAAGCCCGAGTAGGTTTAGCTGCCTTAGTGAGTACATCCACAGAGCAGATCTGTGAATCAGGAATGAGTCTGAAGATCTACTCAGCCTTATTGAAGCACATAAAGTAAAACCACTGATGTATATGTACCACACAGACATGGGTAACTGCAAAGTAGTGACGGTCTACTGTGTGTCACTGATAAAGTTATTTATTTATTTTTGTGGGCATCACTACCCTCTGGTGGTCATGGGAGCAACCCAGCCTTGCTCCTGGAGAGCCGCAGCTGGATTTGAACCGCCAAGCCCATGGGCTGCAGTCCCGCACTCAACCACTACGCCACCAAGGCTCAGCCCACTGATAAAGGTATCGAATACCTACACACCCTTTTGAAGAAGGAAAAAAACCCTCTCTTTGGGAAAAATGACTGGTACACTTTTAATCCTCTAAAAGATGTGTTTGCAGAGGTCTGGGAGTCCTCAGTTCATCCCTTGCTCGTGTCACCACCAGGAACCACAGGAGTTGAATTTGTCTGGACTTTGTATGAGCTCAACCACCAAGGCTGTCAGTACGTTCTTAGTACCAGTGAACCAAGAGTACCACCACAGGCGAGCCAGGCCCTTATTTCCATGCCACTTGTAAGCCCAGTCACTACATAACCACGTCTGATGCCTTTACCCATGGGACTGCCTGCCCTGCCCACACTCCTCAACCTCAACCTTCTCACGGTACACATCATGCCAGGTGTTGGCTAAAGAGAAACCAGGAGCCTGTGTTTGCCACCTCTTCTTTCTTTGCCTCCTGGAAACTTGCCTGGGAACTGCACCTCTTCCTGTGCCCTCTGGTTCCAGAGGTTTCTTCTGTAGCAAGCTGAAGGGAGCAGCTACTGGCTGCCCTTTCACTTCCTGACAACCCCCCTTCTGACCCCATTGCAACTACTGCAACGGCAGGTGAAGAGGCCCGGAGTCGGTGAGGTGTCCCACCCCCCACCCCAGTCCAGTGAGAAGCCTATTCCTGTGGTTGTGTGTGCAAGTCCTTCTGTGACACTGCTATTCTATCCAGTTCCTTCGAATTGGCATGGTATGGGCAGAAAAAACAGCATGGTCCCAAGACTCTTTTTGAGTGAGTTATAAAGTCATCCCACTGAAAGTAGACTGTTAAGAGTAGATGATACATTCTGAGAACAGCGAAAACGAAGGTTTAACCTGTATGCAGACCAAGAAGCAGTCATTCTAACAGAACGAGGGGATTCTGTATGGTTTCAAGTCAGGAAAGATAATATGTCAAAGTTGAAACCTTTCAATTGATATACTGAGCAAATAATCTGAGAAACTGGATGGTATGAGAAGGCAACATCAGGATTAGAGGAAACCTCATTAATCTGCATTCATAAACAATTGCGTGCTGCAAGTGAAGAGGACTTAAAGCACTTACTGATGAAGATCAGACTGCAGACGTCAGGATGGGTTGATCCAACAACAAAAACAACCACTGGCCCTGTGGGCAATACTACAATAAACAAGGAAAGCCTGAAATTGTCAAAGATTTTATTTGGATGCCCGATCAAAGGGCATGGAAGTAGTTGTCAGGAGAGCAAAGGATACACTCTATTGGGCAAATGTGCTACAAACCAATTTACACTCACTTCCATTGAGTCAATCTCAGCTAGCAGCAACCATGTACAGGGCAATGGGGCACTGTTCTCTGGGGTTTTCAAGCTGGTAAATCTTTGTGGAAGCAGAAAGTCTCATCTTGCCTCCCCAGAGTGGGCATGCGGTTTTGAACTGCCAACTTTTAGCCCAAATCCATAACCCACTACACCAACAGGGTTCTGTTGTGAAAATAAAATGCAAACCTGCTGCCATGCTGTCAATTCAGACTCATGGTGACTCTGGGATTTCTGAGGCGTTAAATCGTTGCAGAAGCAAATAGTTTTTAACTTTCTCCCACAGAGCCCCTGAAGCGAACAGTCCAATGCATACCCAGCAATCCCACCTCGTGGCCGTGTTAAAAAGCACAGATGTTAAAGGACGGAGGGGGAAGGATGAGAAGCTGCTATCAAGGGCCCGAGTGGAAAAGCGGTTATTTGGAGAATGTTAACGCAAAGCAGGCATGGGAAGGTGCTTGGCACAGTATATGTAACTGTGTATTGTGAAAAGCGATGTATGAGCCCCCAATGAAATGATTAAATTAAAAAATGTGAAAAAAAAAAAAGCACTGATGTTACTTGAGGAAGAGACTAATCGGTTCTTGCTGGGTAAGGTTATTCAACGGCCAACCCTACTGAGAGTCCCCAGTCAACAGACACATCTTCAAGGCTGCTTAGTGAATCTTATCAGAAATCCACATCGAGCGGTGAGGGGACAGAGCATGTTGGTCTCAGAGCAGGTGATTTCACTTCTGTGTGGATAAGTCAGGTGGGGCAATCTGTCATGGGGAAAAACCCTTAAATTACTTATATGGATCTGCTCAGAGGGAGAATAAGCCTGTTAGTATGGTCCTAATTGGGCACTTTTGACCTAGTCTCTGTCCAGCTCTTGGTGGCCCAGGCCACCTGCTAAAGACCACGGGAGTTTTAGTCTCCGTTTTTTTTTTTGAGGGGCACAATATAGGCCACCCCAGAAGAGTCTGATTCAGAGACATGACTAAGCAAACTGGAAACCAACCTGTGGTAGATCTAAGACACTGAAATACTCCCTTTGACTTAAGGCTGAAAGGCCCTCGTCATGGCAATGGGCTCACACATACGCACAAAGATATGCAATGTTTCCTTCTGCTGTCAATAGGGGCACTCACTATTGGTCAGAATTGACTTGCTGGTACTTCACAACTACCTCCAATTTAATCTGGTTGGTTGATTAAGCACATAAATTAGAGCTCCCCCCCCCACACACACACACTCTCTTACTCAATCTCTTCTCACTCACTACCTCACCCACTCTCTTACTCACTCCAAATTAGAGCTTTTATTTATTTATTTTTTGGTGGGCATCACTGCAAATTAGAGCCTTTAAACTGTATTTGGCTGACAGGATCAATCTTTAGCATAGACTCAGAATACTGATAGTTGCTATGAAGCCCAATCACAGAACATAAGTTTACTGAAATAGTAACATGTCTTACTGAGCATCAGGGCTTTAAAAACCTTGGAACAATATGCAATGTTGCTCTCAAACAAGTGCAAGAGGACCAAATGCATCCAATTATAAGCATTTTTAAAAGATGATATGTAATCAATTAATATGGCCCTTCTAGCCATAATCCTTTGTGGAATACAGTGTCATCCTGGACTCTGCTTATGGCTATGAACCATACTTGGAGGGAGTTCTCTGCCATGTTAGTGGACAGAATAGTCTCTAATTTAGCAGAGGTTGTAAACCAAGCCACCACACCTTTTGTATTGTTGGTATGGTCTGATTAAAAACTATGAATTGGGGCTGAGCCCAGGTGGCGTAGTGGTTGTGCGCGGGACTGCGGCCCACTGGGATGGAGGTTCAATTCCAGCAGTGGGGCTGGGCCTCCTACTCCCACCACCAGAGAGCAGTGATGGCCCAAAAACAAAAACTATGAATTCTTTCTTTAGAAAATACACATACGGCTGAGCCCCGGTGGCGTAGTGGTTGTGCGCGGGACTGCAGCCCACTGGGACGGAGGTTCAATTCCAGCTCCACAGAGCAAAGGCTGGGCCTCCTACTCCCACCACCTGAGGGCAGTGATGTCCCCCCCACCAAAAAAAAAAAAGAAAATACACATACACATGAACTAGTTCACATAATTGGAGGATTTTTGTGTCATATTTCTTAGAGCTATGTGGTTACTGACTGTTACAGTCCAGACCACACAATCTAACTCTTCTAGTAACTGGTGAAATGAAGCATGCTCTCATGCAGATTCTAGACGTACTAGGCAGTCCCCCAATCGAGCACCTCGGTCGGGTGATTCTGAGAATCGATACTGGGCTACAGTGAGTGTGAAAAGTACAAGGCATCAGCAATACACAGACTTTGTTTGTTTGTTTGTTTTTCATTCTGTCTCCCCAGCCACACTGCCTCTCTCACGTAACATTTTCTGATGTATACTGAGGCTTATCTAAGGTATGGCAAGTATGGCGCTTGTCCTGGGCACAACGAGGGGTGTGGTGAAAGGAGACCTTCAGCATGAGGCCTTCAGGGTGTCTAAGTACTCACAGAAACAAAGTCCCTGAAGTAGAATATGCAGAACAAGAAAACAGTCACAGGATCATGACTGGTGGCAGATCAATTCACCATAGTAGGCAGAACTCCTGAGGTGGTAAAGGGGCCTGACTTGGAAGTGTACACTACTGAAGATTAGAAAGCTTCCAAGATTGGTTCAAGGCCCTCTGACAATGATGGTCAGAGTGTGACTCATGGCTATGGGCTCCTGGGACCCCAATTTCCATCAAGGGCATACTCAAGCAGGTCCCGACAAGCTAAATTGCCCTCCCTGGACTGGCTAAAAGAGTTTCTGCCATAGCGTCCATGCTGACACAAAGATGCCCTAGAGAGCAGTGATGCTCAACCTGCCTAATGCTGCGACCTTTTAGTGCAGTTCCTCATGTTGCTGTTACCCTGTGTGTGGATGTGTCTGCATGGGAGCGGACCCACCCGGAGATGGATAGAGGACTGGTGTCTCGGTTCCTAAGACCATGGGAAATAGGGTCTTCGGTGGGCCCTGTGAAAGGTTTGTTCAACCCCCAAAGGGGTCATGACCCACAGGTTGAGAACCACTGCCACAGGCCAGGGTAAAACTGTCCCCAACAAGTTTCCAAGATAGTAACCCTTTACGGAAGTGGAAAGCCCAGTCTTTCTCCCAAGGAGTGGCTTGTGGTTTTCCACCAGCTGACTTGCAAACTGCAGCCTAATGTATAACCAAGTTCTTCAAATACACTAGCTTCCCTGATTATTTGCTTACCATACAGACTAAGTAAGTATGGTGAAAGGGTACAATCACATTTTAAATCATAGCACCATTCATTCCCTTGTTTTATTTACCCAACTGCGTCTTAGCTACAGGCCTGAGCAAACAAAGTGTTCTGGAATTACCATTCTGTACAACTACCATTCTGTGTTGCTTTGGTGCACACAGCTGAATACTTTTATATTATCAACAAAACACAAGTAAACATCTTTCTGGTATTCTCTGACTCTAACTAAGATCCATATGACGTCAGCATTGATATATTGCATGCCACATCCTCTTCTGAATCAAATTAGAAATTTCTGGCAGCTCCCTCCTGCTGTGCTGCTGCAATTGTTTTAAAGCAAAATTTTACTTATATGTGATGCTAATGATACTGTTCAAGCATTTTCATATTCTGCTAGGTCAACTTTCTTGGGCATAGGAACAAACATGGATCACTCTAGTCAGTTGGCCAGATAGCTACCCTCCATATTTCTTGGCTAAGATGTGTGAGTGATTGCTAAGATATGCCAGTGATTGAAACGTTTCAATTCATATTGTATCCATTTCTGAAGTCTTGCTTTTCCATAATGCTTTCAGTGAGGCTTGGACTTCTGTTTTCAATACGCTTGTTTCTTGATCAAATACTGCCTCTTAAAATTGTTGCGTGTCAGCTCATCAAGGCCTAGAGTATTGATCTTTATGCATTCCATCTCAGTATTGATAACTTCCAGTGTTCCTAGATTCTTATGTTGCATGGGAGAATCACAAAGGAGTATTTGCAGCTGTTTCTTCTCCTTTCGAGCCCCTTGGCTCCATCAGAAAAGAAAGGTTCAGAAAGCCTTCCTACAGCCACACCGACTCACGTGAGCCTGCTCGGAGGAGGCCGTTCTTGCCTAGGTGCATGTGGAGGGCCTTCCAACCCAAGAGACTCAACTTCTGTCTCTGCTCACCTCTGCCTTCCGCCCCGCATAAGGTTTCCAGCGACTAACTGGAGTCCTCGGAATCTTCATGGTAGAGTCTTCTGCTGGCAGCTCCACTGAGACCTGTTCAGCATGGTGACCCTCTTGGTACTGGCAACACTGGTGACATCATGGTAACCCACAAACCTCTGCAGGATGTCAAACTGACAAGTGAATGGTAGAATATGTATTGATTACCTGCCAGTATTTTTCGCCTGAAAATTAAAATGAGTGTTGAACTCACCATGAAATGTTCATCAAAGAAGGTGAACAGAGGAAAATGCTTAGGAACCTTGACACCTATTATGTGTTTTCTGCAACCTCCAAATATAGCTCATTTTCCTTGGAGTGAATCTTTTTGTTTGTTTGTTTGTTTTTTGGGGGGGCATCACTGCCTCTGGTGATCGTGGGTGCTACCCAGTGCTGTTCCTGAGAGCCGCCACTGGGTTTGAAGCGCCAAGCCCGCAGGCTGCCGTCCTGTACTCAGCCACTTATGCCACCAGGGCTCAGCTCCTTGGAGTGAATCTTGATAATATGATCCAAAGATATGTGAACTCTTACTAGAAAAATGCAAGTACATACAAGCTTTACATGCCAGGTTTGGGAAAAGAAATGGTTGCTTTCCTCCCTCCAATTTTCTTCTTTTTGTGTGTATTAGCTAGCTGTCTATGATAGCTATAGTATTCAAAGAGACAAAAAGCAAATAAAGTTTGTGGATCTTTCTGCTATCTTTAGAAGATTAGAAATGGCTACTCCCACTCCTTCAGTCATGGGGAAAAACAGAGCCCCTCACTGAGACAAACATTGAGACGCCTCGATTTGGTTTTGCTGGCTGTCCCGAGCTCAGTGGGGCTAACAGGTATGGAGGAAAGCTCTAAGTTGCAGGGTTCCCCTTGCACCCCGATTTTGAGATGATGCTGATGGCAGTGACACATCAACAGAAATGCTAGCTTCCCCCCTGAGGTGCCCTCCATATTTGTGGTGCTCTGGAAGGGCATTCGTGCTACACCTGCACGTCCTTGGACGTGTGTCCAGGGCAAGCACCCCATTCTGTACCGGCCACCAGGGCAGATGTTGGGCCTGTCTCAGCCCTTACAACCCGAGCACTGGGTTTGCGGGAGGCTGAGATTTGCAGTGGGAGTATTACATTCATTTTAAGTCTCCACACAGACTCAGCGTCCTTTTGAGTTCTTTCTGCCCATGGATTAGTTATGTGAAAAGCCTTGCCCTCAGGTAGAACGAGTTTGAAAGTGGGTTACTACCAGTCAGTTGGCCAAGTAGCTGTCCACCAAATTTCTGAGCACAGACAAATGAGTGCTTTCAGAGCTTCATCAGCTGGTTATACTTTAATTAGTTTCAACTTCGAAAACTTTATGAAAAGAACTGGGGTTCTGGATAAACACTACCTCTTTTTGGAGTCCAATCCAACTTATCTTTTATGAACTCTTTTTTTTGGGGGGGGGGGAATCACTGCCCTCTGGTGGGAGTGGGAGGCCCAGCCTTGCTCCTGGAGAGCTGCCGCTGGATTTGAACCACCAACCCAGTGGGTCACAGTCCCACACTCAACCACTATGCCACCGGGGCTCAGCCCACTTTTATGAACTCTTTCCACCAGCCCCATTCTCCTGGGCTTTGAGTTGCCTAGTGCTTCTGTCCAGAGCTCCTCAGGTGAAGTTATCCTAACTTTGTTTTGGCCATGATTGCACACACCAATGTCTGCCTTATCTCCCTACTCAGCCCAAGTTGTCTACCTTTCTGTGTCCTATATAGGCATAAATCTAGTCATTTTTTCCTCACTTGTTAAAAAATTAATTAAAATAGTTATACCATCTATCTGGGACTGTTTCTTCTCTAAAAAAATCTAATAACCTAGGTTCTCCAATGTCTACATCACAGAACAAATGACCCTCTATTGATTTATCGTGTTTCAAGATATAAACAGACCCCAAATTTAAATGCTTTTTGTAGAGCTCCCTTTATTAAGTCTGAAACAAGACAGAAACAACACAAATGATAAAAAACAAGTCATTCTGGCTGAGCCCTGGTGGCGTAGTGGTTGTGCGCGGGACTGCGGCCCACTGGGATGGAGGTTCAATTCCAGCTCCACAGGAGCAAAGGCTGGGTCTCCTGCTCCCACCACCTGAGGGCAGTGATGCCCCCAAAACAAACAAAAAGTCATTCAGTTGAGGGAGGCTGTCGGCAAGAGACCAGCATGGTTTCTAAGGAAAGTGGAACGATTGGGAGGATGCTGGGGGACTGGGCGGTGCTTCACTCTGGGGTACATGGAGCTGTTATGAGCCGGAACCAACCTGACGGCCCCTAACAAGAAGGGTTCCGGGTAAACGTAAAGAGGGCGCTGAAAACAAAGGAAATTGCCAGGGAGCCATGACTGGTGGCAGATGATTCCTCACAGCTGCCAAGAGATATGGAAGGTGGAAAGGGGAGCATTGGGATGCACACACTGCTGAAGGAAGAAAAGCCTACAGGATTGGTTCTGAAGTCTCTGACCCTCCAGGTGAGGAGATGACTCATCAACTTGAGAGTCGTGGGCACCAGTTTCTATCCAGCATGCTCCAGGCTCCCTGGGCTGGTCAGGGGTATCACAGTAATCCACTCTGCAAAATTTAAGCTACACTATTCGATACCAAGGGCTAGCACGCTCAGCTGGGAAATGACAGATTGGAGCTCCCTAGTCCACGTAGGGCAACTTTGTAAGAAAGGCCGCGTAATCTCTCAAACTGGAACCTAACCCACTGCCACCAAGCTGGTTTCCACTCAGAGGGATCCTTTAGGACAGAGTAGAATTGTCCCAGTGAGTTTCTGAGACTGTAAATCAAAACTATAAATGATACAATAAGCATCCCTAATTGCTACAATTTAAGATACAGGACTATTATGATTTAGTCTTTTAATAATTACCTCATCAGAATGTACGGTTTAAAGATTCAAATAATTATGTTACCACTTTTAACTCTCATCCCTAAAGTTCTAAACATGCAAACACCTACATGCTCTGCAAGTTACTCTGGTGAAAACTCATATTTTGTATTGTCTTTTATAAATCAAACCAGTGAATGCTCACAAAGATCCATAATCTGACAAGAACATTAAGAAAAAAAATTATACAAAGCTTAGCCTGAAAGTATATACACATACATACCAAAACACAATAAATTTGAAAATAAATAAATGGAACTAAATTTCTCCATGTTCACCATTAATGCCCTTCTCTCAAGATAGTTCTTAGTTGAGGGCATTAAGTTTCTGGGGCGAATGAGCTAGGTAAGTCCTCACCCCTAAATGGTACAGGGGTTAAATCATGTGGCTACTACCCAGCCATTGGAACCCATCCCACCCCACCCCCCACATTCCCTGGGAGAAAGACATGACTTCTGCTTCCATTTGTGATGTTCTGCCTTGGGAACCCTATGGGGCAATTCCCCTTGGTTCTACTGTAAAGTGGCCAGACATCCTGCTTTTTAACAATTTAACAACATCCTGTGGCGTTTTAAAATTAAAATATATTACAATACTATTTTTGTGTTCTATGGTCATTTTTGTTGCTCCATATAGATAAAATTTTTAATCAAGAATATCCTCCCTCCCCACCCCACCCCCAGTCAATGGTGTCCCACTTAAAATCTGGTCACTCTTGATGAGTCAGAATCAAGTCCACAATAACCTCTCAAAAGAGCTGATCATTCTTAGCTCATTCACATTGTGTTTGTGTCTGCCTAACTAACTACCTGTGACCCAGCAAGGGTTCATAGCACAGGTCTTACTCTCACCGTCTGTAAAAGCCTGGTACAGAGGTTAAATAATTAAGCAAGTGCAAATCTGATGAGCCTTTTACAAGGGGCTCAGGAGACAAAGGTGACACTTTTGTGTAAGAGGTGGGCTGCTACCAGCAGTTGGTGATGCAAAGCCAGCAGCAGTTCCTTCTGCTCCCAGGAAGTTCACAGCCTCGGGAACCAACCCCCCCACCCCCACCCCCCCACCACCACTACCAGTCTGTCTGAGTAGAATTGCCTAGGTGGCAGAGGGTATAAGGGACACACTATGGAAGGCAGCATAATAAGGGGAACGATTTTTATGAGTGAGAAACAGGAGCCAAGGAGGGGGGAAGCTCCCTAATGAAAGGCTATACAACATAAGGCTGAAAGGAACCAGTTGGGTTAAATGTTCTAGGCCAAGCACTTAAGCTTCCTCCTTTCCTGTTCATGTGAGAGAACAATAGTACCTTCTCATACAGATTTTATCATCTTTGTTTCAGCTTTATTGTGTTTCAATCCTTAAAACTTCCTGAATTTAATACCTTGCATATAAGCAGGCGAGAGTCCTTCCGTGATATAGTTAACCATGTTCAGCGCCAGTGGAGAGATTGGCCTTCTGGCCCTCAAGAAGAAGAAACTGCTAAAAGCTGCTAATGACAACCTAGGGTTGGTTCTTCTCAGACGCACATGGGTCGCCAGAGTCAGAAATCAACCTGATGGCAAATCCCAGCCATTGAGTCCGTTCTGACTCGGCATGACCTGTCCTCCAGGACAGGGTGGCACGGCCTCTGTCGGTTTCCCACACAGCAGCTCTTCCTGGGAGTAAAAAGGCTTGTCTTTCTCCCATGGAGCAGCTGGTTGTTTCAAACTGCTGACCTTTCAATTAGCAGCCCAACATGGAGCCACTCCACCACCAAGGCTCCCTGTGATGGCACAAGGGGTTAAATAAGCAGGCAGGAAAAATATATACAAGAGTCTAGCTCCTCCTCCTTTTTTTCAGTCATTTGGTAGGTAGACATGGTTGAACCTAGCGTCCAGAAGTAAAATTCAAGTTAACTCAAATTAAAGGTCAAGGCAGAGTAAGTACAATAACTTTCTTAATGTCAGCTATTAGTAACAATAGCATTTAAAAAAGCAAACAAACTATTCCTCCCTCTTTACAAAATCTGTTACACACACACACACACACACAAAATCAAAGGAGAGGGACTCAAAACAGATCCCCAAAGTCCAAAACAAACCAAAGACATTTGAAATAGGCAGTATTCAAAAGTCTTGTTTTTAAGTGCTACTCCTAGCCCACCTAGGCATGATACATAGAGGCATCTTCGGTGAACAGGGACTGCTATTCTTATTTAATCTCCAGCTGGCTAAGATACAAACTATTCCCTTTGCCTAAAGCTATATCCACTATCCCCGGCTTAGCTGGTCTTTCCAAAGGCTGTGACTCACACATCTCGAGATGTTGATAGGGCTTGGCGTCTTTGAATAAAACAATGTGCTCAGTGGGTGAAAGACTGTATGCTCAGTGTTCCCTAGTCCAAAGTTAGAGGATACTTGACAGTCTTCTCATGTGTCTAAATCTTCACAGAAAAATAGGTTTGAGAATTGTTTGGCCTTAAAAAGAAAAAGGTTATTTCAATTTCTTGTAAATCCCTCTTGGAAGGCAAAGGCTGTAATGGACTGAGAGCTCAGATGCATCAAAAGGTGTTCTTGTTTTTGTTTTAACCAGGGGCACCATACCCTGTGCCAGCGTATGAAAAACCTAAAAACAAGTTCAATAATCCTTCAACTTCTTTTGTTGATAAAACAGGCAGAAGAAAACACAAAGCAACTTCACAAATGCCATTTAGTGAGCAAAGAAAACTAGAAATATTTCTATTATAAACAAAGGATCTAGAATTTCTCATCCAAAGACAAGAAATGGATTTAAAGTAAAGCCATGAATAAAAGATATTTCAGGTGGAAGCACATCACATGTTAGATGATGGCACCTACTGACTAAATGTCATATTGCATCCCCACACGGAGCCTGGGCATCTGGAAGAAGAGCAGAGTTTCTGGTCGTATGCACCAAGCTTCATGATCTCTTGGGGGGTGGGAGGCACGGCAGGGTGACAAGGAAAACGATGACCAGTGGTCATGGCACTTCCCCATTCTAAAGAACACAAACAAAAGGTAAGCTGACACTTGAAAAACAGAGCTCAACGTGCGGAATGTAATCTTCAAGCTCTGATCTTGCCCCTTCAGGCTCTGTGTTCCCCACATCCAAGAGCATTTTAAAAGGAACACAGTTGGAGACCTTCCGAGATGTCAAAATTGCCGTTCTGGCGTGGTGTAAACTGAAGAGCACTGACTTCTTTGGGAGGAGTCACTCAGCCTTTCAAAGTGTATAAACCTCGATGGATGATATGCTGAAGACAATACCTTCGTATTTTGACATTTAAGGTTTCTATGATTTTTCAGCAATAGTTTTCTCACCCTCATCTATGTACAAATTATTAAGTGGCTGCATATTTTGTTGTAAATGTTTTCAACACACACACAAAACTGATGGAGTCTATCAAAGCCTTACTCAGCATGGCTAGTACGATTTCAAGGATCCCCACCTTAACATTCTTCCTGGATATTTCACTCTTTTGGATTACAGTTCTTTTTTTT
>PVJH01007945.1:0-88820 GCA_004026705.1 Nesogale talazaci | reverse complement strand
AACCAGAATAGTTCTTCACATAATCTTGATACAAAGAGCCAACTCTTTATGTTCTAGCTATGTGTTAAAATATTCAATTAAGTTCTTTACTGAGGTGGTGGCTGTGGGTGCTTCAAAAGAGCTATCTGAGGAAACACAGCAGGGCACACTAAGCCAATGTCAAAGTAAATAAAATACACTTGGAGATACAAAATAGGAAGTGATTGTGATACAACTTGGGAGGAGTTGTATCTTGAACTTAATTTTATACGAGTGATCAGGCAGCGTTTTGCCTCGAAGGGAATCTATGGGAGTCCTTTCACCCAGAAAATGCGCAAGGACAGGCATAGAGAGACCTCTTTGGGGGCATGCTGGGAATGCCTGGTGTTGGGGCAAAGAAGGGACAAATAGTTGATGGGGTGCTTCATAAACAGCTTCCTGAAGATGTACGGCCCAAGGGCATTAATCAAAATGCAATCAATCAGACGGTAGGGGAAATAAGGGATTTTATTCCCTTTGGGTGGGCTTATCTGTACAATACTCACTGGGCTTATGTTATATTATAGGAAGACAAGCACTATTCTAGGAAAACATCATTTTTTTTCCTAATCGCCATATAAAGAATAACAAGGCACTTTGCATTTCACAGATGAGATTCATATGGAAAAACCAGTCTTGAAATTCCTGTCCAAGGCCATTGGAGCTTACACGTCTTTTCACCCTTTTTCTTCAGGTAAGCCTCATGGCCCTCCGCTCCTCTTGTACTTTGGAGAGCCTGTTGTTTCCTAGGACAGCCAAAAAGGTATTGCTCCCCTTGGGAAGACTCACCCCAGATCAGGAGATCCACTAGATGGCGCCCCAACCTACTGCTGCGCGTCCCCTGCCTCTGGGCCCCGGGTCTGCAAGTGGCTGGAGGTCAGGGGGAGCCCCGGGGAGCGGCCACGCTCAGGTCTCCTCCATCACGCACCACGCAGCCAGGCCGGCCTTCCTTCAAACCGTCCCAGCCCGGGGATCGTCAGACGCGCGCCACGTTGTGTGTGTGTGTGTGTGTGTGTGGGGGGAGGGGGTTGTGAGTGCGGAGAAGCCTGCCGCCGGGCTCTCTGCGACGCAGCCACCAGCAGGAAGGCGAGCTCCCGGGCTGCGCGCCCGGCCCGGCCTGTTCATCAGGGCGGCCGCATGCGGGGCTCGAGCGGCTGCGTGGAAGCCGGCGCTTCGTACCATCGCCTCGCTGAAGGCCGCCACGCGGCTCGTCCCGGGAAGGAGCCCGAGAGACCCGAGCAACCAGCCTGCCCGAACGGGAGAGGGTCTCTTCAGAGGAGCTTTCGTGTCGGTGGAATCCGAATGTTTGTCGGACAATCGGACAGGGCTTCCAGATGATAAATTGAGGGAGCGTTCCGATGTAGATTTCAGATCGCAGGGACGGAGCAAGGTTGTGTCTCTCTTGACCGGCACGAGGCAATCTCCTTTCTGGCATGCATGTGAAAAAGAAGCCGAAGCTTTTGTAAAATTATTTTGTAAAATTATTACTATTCATCTAAAAAGTCATGGAGCCCTCCCTCCTAATTGCAAGCAGGGGGATAATGACTTTGGCAGCATTTTCCTGCCTTTTTTTCTTTCAACACCCCCCTCCCCGCCCTCGGTGTGTGGAAGCCCATTCCTCATCATGAAGGTGAAGCTGCAGATAAGAAAGGAGATGAGCCTGGTTCTGGAGCCCGGCACAGCGGCATGGCTTCGTGGGTGATTAGAACGGGGCAGCGCCGTCTGGGAGAACACACACGCCTGACAGACAGAAGGCAGCGGAGACCCAGGAAGAGCTGGAACTCAGGGACAGATCAGGCATCACCAGCCAGTGCATTTCTGCGTAGCCACAAAAATCAGACTTTGTTCTTTTGCGGCTCTTCTAAGAGCTCCCGGCCTGGCCTCACAAACCAAGGTTTCGTTGAGTATGTCAAGGTGTTCAGTCCCGGGAGGCTGCATTTCCCCCCCTTCTTTCCTCCTTGCAGTTCATTTTAGGAACTAGACATCAGGCAAAGTAGTCTAAGGTGGCTACTCGAGGGTAGGTTCCCAGGTACGCTGCATCTCTTCTTAAAAAATGACCTCTAAGCCCCAAACATGTCCCTCTCCCTAATTTACTTCTCACCTCACCTAGGGTGATTCCCCCCTCCCATTCTGTTTGTGCTTGGAGACCCTCCCCCACCTAGTTTGGGATGATAGTATCAGAGGTGGAAGGGGGTTGCCCATCCCCTCTGTTCATGGGTGGGGTGGGCTGGGTGGGGGAGATGGCCCTGGGGCAGGCAGGACTGTTTCCCCACTGTGGCAAGTAGAGCAGGATTGTGGTCAAGACTTAATTTGAGGCATCTTGGGGAGACATCCCTGCGGAGGAGAAAAAGATTTCAAAAGCAAAATGAACGGCGAGGAAAGAAACTCAACCCACGAATAATCAAAAAGTCAAAGTGATGTTGCGCACAATGCAGAGAAACCAGGAAGGGGGAGGGTCAATGTATTAAATGTGCTGTTAAGAACTTAATTTTATTAAAAGTATTATTACTTAAAAAAAAGGATGAATACACTCATTTTGATTTTGTTAAAATAGATTCTATTATTTTTTAAAACTTCTGGCGAAATTAAAGTAAAAATTCGGACTTCCTTTTCCCTTATTTGTCCAGCATTCTTATTCCGGATTACACTGTCTGCAAAGTAGCAGTGGGAAAGTTTCCATAGGGAATTCTTACACACTGCAGCAGGTTTGTAGTGACTCAGAGACACACAAAGGTTGACCCTCAACATTTTAAGGAAAACACATACCGGGGGGAAGATTGGAATTGTGTAGAGGGTCACAGAGCCACTGCTGAGACATTTCCCCTCAGGAATCTGGAAACGCTAGACGTGGACAAGTGGGCGTTCACTCCAAGCTCCGGGAGTTTTTTTGCTGCCTTGCTTATCGTTTCGAAGGAAGGGAATTCAGTGCCAGACACAAAGTCTTTTTGCTAAAATGGAACATTTGTTTATAGTCATGAAATGTGGTATTTCCATTTGTAATGCAGGAGGAAAAAGGATTTCTGGTAGATTAGTAGAAGAAGGTGGGCATGACCAAAAGGATGGCTCAAACGGGTTACGGCTAAACACGTAAATCTCTAGAAGTAATATATTTTTCACCTCTGGGTGCCACTGTTCAACTGTTTCTTGTTTTTATGAGCATTTGAAACCTTGAGGCTTTCGGTAGAGGTATTTTTAAGAGAATCTGTTAAAGAAACATTTCCTCTTATCTCTAGTTATGTGCTAAATAACTTTTTGGCACAAGGATGTAAATTCAGCATGGTTGTGATTTGCCATTTTAATTACCAAATGATGACCAAATAACATTGAAGACTGTTTACATGGGCATCTGGCCAGATTAAACGGCAGGTTTTTTTTTTTTTTTTCATCCAAAGAAATGAATCTTGCATTTGCCTTTTTTGGTAGACATTTAGCAACAGAAAGCCATTAAAACAGGAGGAAGTTTTCATTTAAACTCATAGTTTAGTGAAACTATGTTAAACTATGTCCTGTTGTAGGCATAATTTTAATTTTGTACAAACACTTAATTGGAAATCCATTTTACAAAACGGTAGTTATTGCTAGGCATGGGGAGGGATACCCCAATTAAAATATGATTCAAAGGATCTAACAGTGTTAACTGAGCTATTATTGCTTAATTTTAAAGCTTAGCCGTCTTAATATTCCCGTTAAACACACACACACACACACATACAAACACATACACGAACATATACACAGAGACACATACATACAAATCTGTCTATACACTTTTAGGTCTTTTAATTCTTAGATGCAACTATTCTACTAAATTAAAATAGTAATAATGTTTCTGACTTTTCAAAATGTATAAATTAAATAGTGTTGTTATTTGTACACATCAGTGAGTGAGTTAGTGTTCTATGCCAATGAACACATACACATGTCTGGTTAGTTTTTTCCAGTTTCCAATTATTTATGTAAAACTTGAGGTTCATTTAAAATGCCAGAGGAAGGGGTTATAATGCCAAAGTTAATTTTGTTCTGTCATATACAAAGTAGTTAATCTAAAAATTATTGATTGATATTCTACCCCTTTTAACTCTTTTAGGACTCAATATTTACAGCAAAACTAATTTATCTAGGTGTTCTACTGCACAAAATTAATTCTACTGGGACTGCTCCAGGCTCGGCCTCATTACAGAAGGGTTTCCATAGCTGAACCAGCCTGCACTTGGTTCTAACTGGGATTCTTTCTAAAAATTAGTCGCGACAAGGAATTTAACCCTTGAGTTGCTACAGGGTTGACCTTCGCTATCACATTTATTAGGGCATGTGATGGTTTTATAGAAATGTTGAACCACGAGCACGCCTTCTCTTTGACAGTGCTGCCTGGGATGAGGAAGGTAAGCAGTCCGGCAGTGTGCAACGGCCCGCCTTCTCGTGTTGTGATTCACACTCCGGAGCTGAAAGATGAATCGAGAAACTTTCCCCCCTTTTAGAGTCTGTGCCACCCTAAGCACATAGGTGACTGTCTTATTTCATTTACATATGTCATATGCAAGTGAAAGGTCCAGCTCTTTGCCTTGGGTGACCAGGTCATTGCTTAGCTCATCCGGCAAGGTTGACTTTCCTTGCCCCAGGGTGACCGAATCAATTGGTTATTTTGATTTTTTTCATGGATGGCAGAGTCTAAGAGTATAACGGGGCAGCGTCACTCATTTGGTTGCAGCTGAAATAATTCAGTATTATTTACATTTTTCCTTTTTAGTACTTTGCATGCATTGCAAAATATTATCGGGAAGTAGATTTTTAAAATGTCAGTGTCCAGCCTGATCCACCTCTCCCCACCCCCCACACATATATTGCCTATGGAGCCCCAGTTTGTACGGGTTAGGTCATTTTCCAATGGGAGGATCTATTGTATTTTAAGGTGCTTGGCTTATGGTGGATGTTTCAACAAACTTTGAAAAATGAAAGTAAACTTGGGCATTCAACGTGCCTCGTTGTCCATTAGAATTTTTATTCATTTGGCAACGGGCATTTTCTTTTTATGACTTGTGAGAAATATGGGGCGGCGAGGAGGCGGTGCTGTGGCCTTCTGTGGAGAACGTTGTGCCGTGAACTGGAGTGCGGTCAGGTTTCTTGATGTTGGAGCAGTAGTCCCTTAGCCTGCAGTGGGCCCTTTGGTCTATGCACTGACATACCAGTGCTTTGTTCTCCAAAGCACTGTCAGCGCTGTATTTGAGAGCGAGGGAGTACTAGTGGCTTTCTGATGATAAAGATAAACCCGTTTCCTAGGCTACCCAGTTGCATGACACTGAATGAGGATTAATAGGCAAATAAGTAGTTCAGAGATGCTAGCTCTGGATGGAGGCACAGTGGCACAGGGGGTCAGCACGGGGCTGTAAACCAGGTTGGGGCCCTGAAGCCCACCAGCTGCTCCTTGGGAGAAAAACGAGGCTAGCAGCTAAGGTTGAGATTTCCAGCCTTGGAAACCCCGTGGAGTTCCACTCTTGCCATGGGTTGGAACCCACTTGATGACAGTGGGCTAGATTTTGGGCATTTAGATAAGAAGGTCCCTATAAAATTTCATCCTAGTATTACGATAGAAGTATGTATATACATCTTTTAAAATCCCCAAACCTCACAAACATAGATTGGCCAGTGGATTGAATTTCCCCTGTTAAAATAATAGTTTTGGTAGAAATGGCTGCTGTTTGAAAGGAAATTCTCAGTTTTAGATTGTGGGTTTTCCATGTCAGAAAGTATTTAAGCTACACAGACTTTTTTCTCTCCCTCTACCCTTGTCAGACTAGCTTCTGTACCTTGTGGAAAATCTTTAATATTTTTGTCACCAATTTAAATATAATCTCCAAGCACGTGCTGATCTATGTTGGTTCAGGTAGTTCTCAGGAACTACCAGGGTACTGGAAACTTTGGAAAAGTTCATGACCCTTTGCAAGAAAATGTGCTTAGAGGGGAACATTTGACACACACAAAATGAAAACAAAGCCCCCAACCGGCACCTCCCGCGGCAGAAAATCTCACGACTCCCCATCGACGATGAACAAACACGGTCACAAGGAAAGAAACCCCTCGGCCCACTTTTTCACATGATTTGGCTTTCAGTTGGAAAATCCCCACGGAATGAGTTTTTTAGAAAATTGAATGTATCCTGGGAACATGCCGTTCGGGGCTGTGGAATGGGAACTTCAAACAAAATTGGTAAGGGAGTCAAGTGCGTAAGTGGAAACTCTGAGGAAATGGGCAGCAGGAGACTGGAAATCAGGCCGTCACTGGCCTTGTGCTCCACCACCCTGGGCCTGGGTGAGTACAAAGCGGCGCGCTGGCACGTCTCTGAGTCAGAATTCTCTTCTCAGGAACTGAGCCCAGAGAGATTCCCAGCATCTGTTTCCTCAACTATCACCCAGAGGATACTGGTGGTAAATTACGGGGAATAAAAATAGCCCTCAGAAGTCTAGTTCCAAACAAATGAGACACGGTGGATATTTGATAGGGGTTTGGGAGCCTCTTCTCTAAAACGCAAAATTTTTCATTACCTTATTAATAAGCATGAAATTATTATTATCATTATTATCATGATGAAATAGATTCTTTTATTGGGGGCTCTTACACACACTATAACAAACCCTACATCCGTTAAACAATAATTATTTTTTACATGCATGGATTATGTGGCTTAAATGCTGCATCTAAATGTGGAGCTGAGACTTGGCATTCTGTTCAGTCCCAGTTGAGCTATGACTTGGATTGAATTCTGGTTGATACAGAAATCTGAGCCATGTGACTCTAAAGTTGATCTGTGATCAATAGTCACGAGTGTTAAACCTTTTACTCAAGAACAGCAGAGCATGCATTTCTAGAAAACTAATTTACTCTCTAAACTTTCACCTAAACCACCACTGACACAAAGAAAAGAAAAGAAAAAACAAACAGCAAAAATCCCAAGAGAATAAAAACAAAGAATCATGTTTTCTTAAGATTAAAAAAAAAAGCAATGCCAAATATGAGGGGACTGATAAAATCATTATATATTTTAGCTACCGAGAATTTTATGACTACAATCTTACAATTTAACATAATCTAAGATTCTTTATGATGAGATTTCACATGTAGAGAAGTATTTCTTAAGTCTGGCTAGAATTGTAATTTGATATTAAGTTATAGCTTCAGAGTTTCAACAAAAACAGCAGCTTTAATAGATGAGATTAGCAAGTGGTGAAAAGTTCAAAGCATTTAATGGAATTGATCTACTAAATTAGCATTGACAATTTTTAGTGGCTAACTTAAATATACATTATTATCATGAAAGAATTAGTTCAATTAAGCCTTTACATTTGGAGGATACCCAGCCTGACCTTCTTCTACTCACTGTGAAAAGTGAGAGGGTCTCTGGGTTTATTTGAATTGGGTGCTAAATCAGTTTGGGGGACCCTATAGCTCCTATTTTGAAAGGAAGAGAGTATTAGAGCAGGTATACCTTGCAAATTAAACTATGTTAGAAAAAGAATAATATGCTAGTCAACAAACAGCGAGAAATCAAGAAGGGTTGGGCTGTTTTCTCACTATTTCTCACCAGCATTCCTGTGCATCCTGTATACATTAGATTCTTAAAGTCACATGTCTTGGAATTGAAGTAATTACATGGGATTTAATAGCAAGTTTTCTTTAGATAATTCTGAATTCACAAATAACCAGCTATGTAAAGAATAGTATGAAGAGATAAGGTGAAGAGATAAGCGTGAGGTTTCCTAGACATGCACTTCACAGAGTCACAGTGTGCTCTATCTCCTATTTATTTAGGCGTCTATGATGTCTTACACATAAATATCCTGAACACAGAGGTGTGGATTTTTAGCATAATTGTTCAGATGATGGTTGATTACGCATAGTTATCACAGAATCCTGGTGTCGCTCCTCGGCAAGGGGCTTGAAAAACCAGCTCTTTGGCGCTCAGACCACCACTCTTCTCTGAGTTTGTCCTTCTGTGGTCGCCTGCATGCTGTTCTCTGCAAGACCAAATTATAGCTTTGAGGATATGGCACATGAATTTGAGGCCATGCCCCCAAATGGACCTGATGTCCTGAACACGAATGACCCAAGCCCACATGTTGTAGGGTGACATCAAGAACCTCAAGCAGGAAGAAACCAAAAGGTCATTAAAAGGGCAAGGAAGAAAAGAAAGACCACCACGGATGTCAGAAGAGTTTCTGAAACTCGCTCTTGAACATAGAGGAGCTGAAGCAAGTGGATAAGATGACAAAGTAGAGCAGAAGAGATGATTTCAAAGGGAGGTTTGATATAAACAAGAGATGCAAAATTATTGTCTCTTCCTATGTGGAATATTCAGAGTTGAGTCGATATGTGAAGACAGTAAATAGGACAAAGATAACAGGTCTTGAGGGTGCTCGAACTTAGGTGATCATTAATAATCAACATGGGTTCACAAAGAATAAGGACAGAACAGTCCTTGTCAATATGTTAACATTTGCCTATATAGTAGATTGGCAGGAGTGATTGCTCACTAAAAATTAATTGATGAAAACTATCTTGACTTTAGGAAGCCACTTGAGTCTATCCTATAAGACATGTTAGGGAAATACAGCCAGGAACAGACAGCTGTCCTTAGGTTATGCTTTGCTGGGGAGCTTTAACTAAGTCATTAAAGTCAAAAGTGCCACAGAGACAGAGATATGACTAGACATATGCACACCTATGTTCATTGTGGCATTATGCACAATAGCAAAGAGATGGAAGCAACCTGAGTACCAGTCAACAGATGCATGGATGATCAAAATCCGATGCATACAGACACAGCTATAAAGAGAAAAATGATGAGTTCCCCAAACATCTTATAGCATGTGTGAATCAGGTACTGGATGATCTCACTTTTATAAACAGACAAAAATAGGTACACACAGAAAGCAACATTCTTTGCAGGTGACTAGGGAAGGGACGGGGGTCGAAGGGGAAAGAAACACTTGTTAATTTTGGTGATGGGAAAGCCAGTATCAAATGTTGGTGATGTGAGCACAAGCTAACCGAGGAAAAGGAGGTCCCTTAAGAAGTACACAAGGATAGGGAGCATTGTTGATAAGGCTATAACATATGGTTTGGAAAAACACAGTTGTAACAGCTAAAATAATATGAGTGGTTACAAAGATAGATATCTATGAATGCATGGATCTAGAAAGGTATTGGAGTACATGTGAGCCCAGATATAGATGTATTGGCAAGCATAGCTATTTATACAAAAGGGTGTCAAACCATTTTTGGGAAAATGAAATTAAAAAAATTTCACGGATGTTATGAAGCCTCCTTGTGCAAGTTTATGAGTGCTGCGAGCATACTCATCATCATCTCACAAGGCACACGGGATGGAGTCATATCTCCCAGCTATATCCAAGTACCTCATGGAGCCAAGTCACTATGTTGGAAGACTAAGGACCTGAACTCATGAGACAGCTCAGTCAATAGGCACAACATCGTCTGCATAGTTTCTTTCTTTTTTTAATCTTAATTTTTTTTCATAGTTTCTATTCTACAGCCTGGTACAACCCATTCCATCTGGGACCTTAAAAGCTTGCAAGTGGCCTTCTGTGTCACAATCATTGGGCTTCCCTCATCTTGAGCACAAGAGAAAGATGGAAAACCAAGACTCAAGTAAGAAACTGATCTACAGCACCAATAGCCTACACAAACCACCAGCCAGTGACTAGAGGAACTAGTTGCCACTACCACCAGTCTCACCTGGCCACCACACATGGTCCCTGACAGACTGGGGAAACAATGTAGGACAAAACTAAAAATCTTAAAGAAAGACCTCCAGAGTTTCCCCAAGATACTCTTTCATTTTAAACTGAAGCTAATCCCGGAGTGACAGATTGATTGATAAGCACTATTATACATGAGTACCGTGCTCCTTTTATATATGTGTAGGCATATATATGCATATGCATAATTATGTATTTGAGACTAAACAGTCGACAGCTACCATAAAGCAAAAATGAGAAGTCAAGGAGATGGGGACAAGGAAATGGAAGTGGAACAAATCAGAATGGAAATAATGAGACTACTGAGCTAATGTGGAAAATGCTGCCCCCATTACTGAACAATATGTATAGGGATTGTTCAACAGGAATATGATTTGCTGGGTAAACTTTCACTTGAAATGAATATTTGGGGAAAAAGAAGTTCCAAGAAAGGTGTTTAAAAGGTAAAATAATAACATGATAAAATAGAAAAATGACTTGAAACAAAGAGCAGAATTGTTAGTATGAAAATGTACTCTAAGGATACCTGGGTTCCTGGAGATAATTAATGAGAACAGTATTTGGATCCAAATCCACCAAGAGGAATTACATTAGCAGGTTAAAATACTATCTGGCAATGGATACAGAATTAGGACTATGCAATACAAATGCACATTGTACAGATCCATTTTAGCGCTTGCCATATTGTACTGTCATTATTTGCTGGAATGTGTTTCTCTCAAGTTCTTTTTATCTTGCTACCTTTCCAGCATCTATTGCAGTGTCTGACAGAGAGAAGGCTTTCAATGAATTCTCAAGGGTTAATGAGATCATCTTCCTATCCTCCTCAGGATCCCCACTGCAATACCAAGTATTTGCTGAGCATTTAGGAGAGAATCTTTAAAAGTTGGGGATCGATACATGAGAAACTACTAGAGGATTGGGTTATTCCAATGTTTGAAGACAAAACTGGAAGCAAATGAATTAGAATGGTCAAATTATGAAGAGATCTTCTGGCGTGTTATCTCTTTTTAAAAAAATAATTTTATTGGGGACTCACACAACTTATCACAATCCATTATATTCCATGATATTTCTAATAGTCAACATCAGGGAAATAACCCACTAAGTATTCTAATGGGTAACCAAATCAAAAGCAAAAAAAAAAAAAAAACCTTAAAAAAGTGCAACTTAAATTATTTTCTTGGGGGTTCATTCAACTACCTTTCACATTTCTTTTCTGAATGCTTTAACGAAATAGTTCTTCAGCTTCAGAGGTCACATGTTGTGGTTGTTGGATGCTTGCGCAAGTTTTACAAACTTCTTTAGTTTTACAGATCAAATGCCCACAGGCAGTCTACTCTTTCCCCAGAGGCCCGTGCCTGAAGACGTGCAGCTCTTGCTGTGTGTGTTGGTCCTGCCCCAACATTTGCCAATCTACTGTTCCTTCTGCTGCCGTTCCACCACTGCGTGTCTCCATTTTCCTGAGGAATCTCAACAAAAGACCCCCATGATTGAAAACATACGTTTTCTCTTTGTCAATGCCTTTAGTGCATCCTGTATGTCTTCTTTATTCTCATGGATTCTGGATCACGTGCTATCTCCTGAAATTGTTTCACACCAACCAACCTTCTTTTGGTCTAGTGATTGTGCCTTTTCTCTCTCCTTTTGATACTTTTTGTTTTGTTCTAAATAGTCCCCATTGAATAAATACTTCTCTATTGCCATTCAAAAGTTGAGTTCTTTCCTTGGAGAAATGCTGAGTATGTTGTTCCCTTTTTGCTTCCTAACTTCTTGTCTTGGCACATTTTATTATGGCACTTTACTTAGTCTTCTCAAGCCACGCTTTGAAATCTTGTGTTCAGCCCCATTTCAGCATTTCCTCCATTTACCATGGCCGCTCTACTTACAGGTTTTAGAGTCTCTTCTGACAGTCACATTGGTCTTTTCTTTCTTTCTTCTTTTTAACCTTCCTTCCTTCCTTCCTTTCTTTTTCAGGACCCTTTGGTTTCTTCAGGTATGATATCCTGGATACCATCCCACAACCTGTAAGGTCATCGATCACTAGTGTTCAAGGCATCAAATTTGTTCGTAGATGGTATCTAACTTTGGTGGGGAGGGCCTCAGAGTTGGATCCTTGCTGGCGAGTGGTTATGCACTGGGCTGCTGACGGTGTTAGCACTGCGGGAGAGAAGCGGGCCTTTCAACTCCGATAAAGAGGTTCAGTCTCAGAAATTCACAGGAGGCCTGTCTGCCTTGTTCTGGAGGGGTACGAAGAGTTGGAACGGACTCAGTGGCAGTGAAGGTTTTTTCCTTGCTTCGTTTCTCATATGGTGTTTTGGCTCTCGTGCACTTGTTTTGCTTTTCTTCAGCTTCAACTTGAACCTGCATATGATGCAGTTGATTATCTACTCCACAGGTGAGCCCGTGTGAAAAAGAGTATAGATTTTTATTTAAAGGATGTCACAGAGCACTGCGCATTACCGATTTTTAAAATGATGTAGTAGACGCGTGTGTACATGAAACGATATATGACAGTAGCATTGTTGGCTGTGTAACACTTCACACAGAGGTAGCCTTTGGTTTATTGAATCTACTCTCATTATTGGGCATTTACCTTGTTGTCTCCATTCTTCATGAAACACAGCATTATGGGGAATTCCCCGGATCATACACCTGTGGAACTTGGCAAGGGAAGTTTTTTAAACTTCTAGTGTCTGGTGGTGTAGTAGGCTGCTAACCACGAAGTCAATTGTTGCAAACCACCAGCCAATCAGAGGGAAAAAGACAAAACTTTCTACTCCCACAGTCATAATCTCAGAAACCCACAGAGGCAGTTCTGCCCTGTCCTATAGAGTTGGTATGAGTCAGAATGAATGAATGGATGGATGGATGAATGCCTTTTCTCTCCACTCACCCCCTGAAGAGCTCATTTTAATTTCTTCAGTGTACGAAGATGGCCTAAGATATATAAAAAATATTAAATGGGGCCATGCTACCCTGATTGATGATAATGGAATTACTTTCTGCTTCAAATTGATTCTAGAAAACTTGTTTGGCTTCACTTGGACTTTTTTAGCATGAAAAATGGACTTCTTTAATAGATCTAGTCATATAAACTAAAGAAATAGGATTCTAAATGCTCACATTTCCTGGAAGATTTTGATATTGAGCTATAGCTCTGTGTAGTTTCATAAAACTATAGGCTTGAAAGGAGACTGGTTTCTGGGGTCAACTGCTCCACTTCGTAAGCAAGGGCAGCCCTTACCTGACTGTTCTCGTCGAAGGGTGAGGTGACTACTGGGCAGGACAGCAGTCACCAGGGATGACTGTGAAAATATATGTCAGGTTTACACGCCCACGCCTGCCCCCATCAAGTTGATTCTGGCTCATCGCTACCCTATAGGACAGAGATGAACGGCTCCTCTTGACTTCCGAGACTTTAAATCACGACAGGAGCAGATAGCCTCATCTTTCTCTTGTGGAGTGGTTGGTGGGTTCGAACCGATGATTTTATGGTTAGCAGCCCAATTTGTAGCCCATTGTGCCACCAGGCTCCTTCAACATAATACAGTACCTTCCATTAGAGTACACAATGCAAACTGCACTCATGTGTGTGGTAGTCTTTGGTTTTCTTGATAAAAAAACACTAAGGCTAAGTGATATTTCAGCCAAAGTTATCCCAGAACAAAGCAAACATTCATCAGAAGGGGGATGGCAAAGAGAAGTGAGCACTTGGTGTTGACTGAGACAATTAGGAATGTGAGCACTTGTCCTGTGCCACACCAGGAAGTCAGGCAACCTCTCTGGTTTTGACCTTTCTGTCTGTCTGCCTAGTCTGTCTGTCTATCTATCTATCTCTCTATCTATCTATCTATCTAGCTAGCTAGCTATTATCAATCATCAACCTACCTACCTACCTATCCATTTATCCAAATCACTGTCATCAAGCTGATTTTTGTTCATAGGAGTCCATATAGGGTTTCCAACTAGATCTTTGTAGAAGCAGACAGCCTTAATGTTCTCCCTCAGAGGAACTGGTGGGTTTGAACTGCCAACCTTGCAGTTAGCAGCCCGATGTTTAAACAACAGTGCTACCAGCTCTGCTTAATATCTCTCCCTCTATATCTGCATATATATATGCATGTAAAATCTGTTCTTTATCAACCTTTATGAAGTACTTAAATAGCATGTTCCTTCTGAGTCTTCCAAGCTTTCTCTATTCCCCCATATACTTTTACATAATCTTATTCAGCCCTAACAAATCCAATGAGGTGCATATGATTGTTATTTTATTTTATGGATAATATAAGGAGGCAGAAAAGCTAATCTACGTGATCAATCTCACAGACTAGGATGTGGTGGAGATGAGCTTTTAACCCAGGGCATGATTTCAGAATGTGAGTTCTTTATCACAACCTCTGTGTGTTTTAAATGAAAGGTAGAGCAATGTGATCTTCACGGCTCCTTCTCCCTCCCTCTAACTCATGAAACTTTATCATTTCAAACATCTCTGTGAGAAATGAAAAGAGCGCTCACCTTACTGATATACTCCCAAGCACACGGATCAAAAGAGCCCCATAGTGCAGTCCTCAGCCACTCACAGAAAGGTCAGCGATCCAAAGCTAGCAGTTACGCCACAGGAAAATGATGGACAGTTTGCTTTCAGGAAGATTTACAACTGTGGAAGCCCAACGAGATGGGTGCACTCTGCCCTCCAGGGTTTTTGGGAGTCAGAATTGACTCTGTGGGTTTGGGTAAACATCTGGTCATCTATCTGCCATTTAAACCTTCAGAATCCACGTTTTTTGAGTTCTGTTTCCATAGCCTTTCAGGGATTCTGCAACATGCTATTTGAAGCTACAGGAACCCTAGTGTTCAAGTAGCGGTTTCACCCCAGGGGTGTAGCAATGACTGCGTTAAGCTGCGATCCTTAGGTTCACCAGATCAAAACCACCAAGAGCTCAGTTGGTGCAAGATCAGGCGTTCTACTTCCCTAAACAGTGACAGTCTCCAGAAGCTACAGTCAGCATTGTATGGAGTCAGCATTGGCGTGTTGACTTGATGGCAGTGCGTTTGGGTTTGGTTTGGGTCTAATCAGAAACTGGATGTTTGTGTTAGTCTGGGTAGACTAGAGGAACAAATTTCATAGACACGCATATGGATATAAGGGAATGATTTATATACAAAAGGAATGGAACACTGAGCAAGCATCCCAACCCAGTCCAGTTCAAAGTCATAAGTCCAATATTAGCCCATATGCCTGATACCAGTCTATAATGTTTCCTTCCGATTCACGAAGTCACAGGTCAGTGGATGCAGAATTCCATCGTTGGCAGGGGTCTCCACATGGCTCCTCGCTTCCAGGGCTCAGGGTCCATCAACAACATCCAGTGGTGGCAGAAGCAAGTCATCGCTGCCAGGGGTTCCCACATGGCCTCTCCAGCTTCAGAGGTCTGGCTTCATCAGGGCAAAGCCGTGTGGCTTCTCCTCTAGCTCCTTCAGCTTCTTGGACGCTACCACCTTGTTTTGTCCATGATTTATCGTCTCTGAGACTAACTCCCAATAATTGGGGAGATAAAATCTCATCTTCACGAGGGAACTATCTCGAGACTTCCCAGACGTATCAGGAGAAAGCCATGCCCACACAGAGGTCTCATTGGCTACTCAGTGGCTATCTCCAGACTAATAGGCTAGACACCACCCCTACATCTCAATCAAGAAATTAACATAAGCACATGACCACCACAGTGTTGTTCACTTGTCATATGCTGGTGACACCTTCTCCCGTGGCATCCCTTGGGTCAATGCCCCCAGTGTGGTAGTTCCTGGTGTTCCTCTGCTCTTCGCTGCCCACCCCCCCCACCCCGTGAACCACCCTCCATACCAGACAGCACAAAATCTACATAATGCCTATTATCAACTTTAATCATAGGCTAATATGTGATATAGCTACAAATGGCTTAGATGTATTTCTTAGATTATATGAATATTAGCAACATTGAATTATACATTTCTTAGTATAATCAAATGTATTTCTACATAGAGTTGCAACCTTACTAGTAACTGAGTGGAAGCCTGTCTGTTTGATTTTTTTCCTTGAAAGAGTGTTCTCTTTTCATTACTATTCATTCTCAAGAGAGTTATTCCTATAGTTATTCACAGACGGTAAGTATGGTAACTGAAATACTACATAGTACTGTAAATGAAATACTAGAAAATTTGATAAAACTGGTGACTATAAAAACACTGCAGGCAATGAAACCATAGTGTAAGCTTGTAGCACTTGCTGATGAAGTCATGTGATTCAAAATGTCATTAAAATTGGGTAATAATGACAGCACTGACCCAACAGAGTTCCTCAAACAAACAGACAAACCAAAACCAAATCCACTCCCCTCAAATCAATTCTGACATGATCAATTCATTATAGGAAGGAATTGACTTGGCAGCAATGTCTTTTGTTTTACTTTGGAAATCCTCAAGGTGCCCTGGTGGCACTTGGAATATGCACTGGACTGCTAAATGAAAGGTCAGTGGTTCAAAGCCCCACAAAGGGGAAAGATGAGGCTATCTGCTCTCCTTGCAAGTGACAGGATCACGAACCCCACATAGGATACTCTGAGGTGGAAGTGACTCCGTGACAGTGAGTCTGGGGGTGGCTGTTGTTAGAAACCAGCTGCAGAGCATTTATTTATTTTGGTGTTATCTAGCATACCAGATTTGAAGATAAGTTCCCATCCCCCTCATTTGGCATCAGGAAATCCTAAAGCAACATTGTGCATTTTGATAATGGATGAGAAAAGAAAAAGTTGATACTATTTTTGCTTAAAATAAATCACTGTTAATTGGACATTTTGGTATTTTGCTCTGGGGAGCTAGAAGTAAAGAGATCGTTATTTTTATTTTAAATAAATCAATGTCGCCCATTGAGTTCTGGACCTGCGCAAAAGCTGAAGGGAGTAGGAGGTTACTCTGGTTAGAGTCCCACGCTCCCCTCCAAACAGCTCGTCATCAAGTTGATGCCGACTCACAGCACCTCTATAGGACAGGCTAGAATTGCCCCGGGGGGTTTCTGAGACTGTGACTGTCTGCAGGAGGAGAACGCTCTGTCTTAATTCTGAGAGCGGCTGGTAGTTTTGAACTGTAGACCTTTCAGATCACAGCCCCACTAGTCTTCACGATGCCATCGGGGCCCCTTGCTAAGAGAAAGTGGCTCGAATCGTGGCATCGTGGAATCAGTCAATAATAATAGTGACAGCAATGATAAATAGAGAACATTTCATCATGGTTTTAATGGCTTCTTAGAGTCATGGTGGTAGCAGATCTAAATCTAGATACACAGGATCGTCAGACGGTGGAAGCTCAAAATTCACTTGCTGGGAACCCCCATGGATTAAGCCTCTGGAAAATCCTCCCTGACCAACGATGTGAATGGTCTTGCTAGTAGACAGAGACTGCTAAATGAAAGGCCAGCAATGGCCAGCACTGATCTCCCTTTCAACCCATTTTAAAGTTGTTTCCATTTTTTTGGGGGGGGGCATCACTGCCTCTGGTGGTCGTGGGCGCTACCCTGTGCCGCTTCTAAGAGCCGCCGCTGGATTTGAACCGCTAAGCCCGCGGGCCGCAGTCCTGCACTCAACCACTTACGCCACCGGGGCTCAGCCAGTTGTTTCCATTTTTAAAAACATTTTCTGCTTTGTTTTTGTCCCTCTGTTTCCTCTGTTTGGTGCGGCCATTGTTATTGGCTGGTTTGGGTCTGTGTTTTGTCTGATTTTCTGTATTTCAAATCCAGGGTAGGTAAATCTGCGGAGATGGTAGCTGAGGCAGGACAGCGGAGGTTGGGAGAAAATGGGGAGCAAACAACACTGAGGCTGGGAAGCCATGGTCTGAAATTGATTGTGGTGATGATTGTACAACTCTTCTTAATATGATTTACTGATTAATTTGTATGATATGTGAAATATATGCCAATAAGACTGTTAGAAAACAAACAATCAAACAAACAAACACAATCTGGATTCTCAGAAAGTACCTTGGAACACTAACGGCAAAAGTGGCAGTCCTGGTGGCCAGAGCTCATTTCCTCCAACGGCTGAGCAGTTGCGTAGCTCTGAGTGTTGTGCATGCAGGTGTGTGCGGCCATTGAATCAGCTCTGACGCAGACAGTCTGTGTGCAACCGAACGGGACTCCGATAGGTTAGGAGTCAGCCTCACAGCTGGTGGGGTGTCAACCCATCTTTTCCAGGGTCTTCCTCTTCTCTTGCTGTCCTTTCACATTAGAAAGCGTGGCGTCCTTTTCCAGGGACCGATCTCCTCTCTCCTGATCACATGGCCAAAGTACAAAGCCCACACTTGGGACTTTGTCCTTCCTAGTGTACTATGAAAAGAGTGCCTGCAAAGCAGATGCAGAGAGAACAAAGGGAAGGAGAAAGAATCCAGTTTAACCAAGGCTGTCTGGAGAGAAAGGTGAAAGGCGTCCAAGCCTTTGGCTAAAGAGTCAAGGTAAACTCATCTCTTGCAAAAAAGCATCATGGGATTTTGGAGGCCCTAGCAAGTAGACAGCGCTCTGCTTTATAGGTCTCACTGGGAAGATGCGCATGCAGCAAACTCTACTGGTGTCGGATTTATCTACCTTAGAGGATGATATGTCAACCTGGCTTGAGTCAGCGAACTGATGGCGACAGAGGCCCCGTGCATTGGAGAAAGGACAGTGTGTACAGGCAGAATCATCAGCTGTGACGTGGGTTGACTGGGGTCCGGTGTGGCCACAAGGAGAATCTTGCTACTGACCGTGGCATCAAGGCTCTCTTCCAGTATAGATGCCTCAAATCTGGAAGGGCACTTCGAGACCACGATTCTAAGGGTCAGTACCAAGGGCAATCAGGAACGCCTTGGGCTGCTAATGGCAAAGTTGACTGTTCAAACCCACCATATAGGACAAAGAAAAAACCTGTTCCTGTGGAGACGTACTGTCTCTGAGGCTCCCTATGAATCAGAAGAGACCATGACAGTAAGATTTTTGAACGCTCCTGGGTAGCCTAAGCTCCCATGGTTTTGTTTACTCTGGAGCAATGACTGGCAGTGGTTGTTTGCTGTGGAGAACATAATTTGAACTCATATTGACCCAATGAAGCAGAGTCCAACCACCCCTCTGAGTTTCCTGGGTTGTAATCTTTACAGGAGCAGACAGCCTGCTCCTTTTTTCCTTCCAAGGGGGTGGCGAATTTGAACTGCTGACTTTTCAGTTAGCAGCTGAGCCCTTGACCACTGCAGCACGAGGGCCCTTCTGATTACAATGGTAAGGACAAACAAGCGAACAAAATAAAACAATCTGCTCTCAAGGCTTATATTTCATGTCTCTGTGATTGTCAAGGGAGACCTCACTCTTGCCCTTGAGCAGATTCCGATTCTTCGTGAGGGGGCAGGGAGGGCAGAGCAGACCTGCCCCCTGGCCTTTCCAAGGCCCTACATCTTTCACGGAACAGCCAGCCTCATCTGTGTCCCTCAGAGAGGTTGGCGCTTTCCAACGTTCGACGTTGTGGTTAGCAGCCAGATTGGTAACCCATGACATCACCAGGGCTCTTTCCCCCCCGACCGGAGTCCCTCCCCTTGTGTCAATTTTTGACTCATAGCAATGCCGTGGGACCTAGTAGAACAGCCTGAGAGGTTCTCCAAGGCTGAGAATCTTGATGGGAACAATCTAGGAGTGAGTGGCTCCTGGGTTTGAGCTTCTGGCCTTGCAGGTAGCAACCCAATGCATAATCCAGTCTCCTTCCCTGAGGTCCAGTTGATACGAATGCGGAGATATTTAGAGGAAGCTGATTCGGATTTGTTGATACCTTCTATTTCTTCTTAAATTCTTGCAAGTGTGCAGGCAGCACATATTTCTGGTGAACCGCTTTTTCTTTTGGAAAGGCAATAGAATGGCAACACCTTGAGATTGATAGGTCGCTCTGATAGAAAAGAGCGACTTTGGCTCTTCATCTGATTCTTGCATTATCAAGAGTCAAAGAAGGTAGCAGCAACACAGCCATCAGGAAGCTGCCTCTAAATAAAGGTCTCGATATTTGGATCCATTAGATTCTTAGCTAACTCACCACCCTATCTTTATATTACTGGAGTCAAGGTATTTGCCACCCTTTGAAAATAAATACTATCTTTTATATAATAGCATGACATACTATATATGTGTTTTCACAATGTGAAAAACAAAACATTGGTGTGTAAAACCAAACCAAACCAAATCGTGTGTAAGTTTATGCACTATCTAGCAATTCTATTGAGGAAATACCTTTTTATTTGAGAAATGTGGAAAACAGCGCTACCTTATGTAAAACTGACAAGCAAATGCTCCACTTTGGGCTGGTCTGGATCCAGAAAGTCTTTCTTATGGAGAATTCTGACTTTGCCTGATCCGATCTTGCTTGTAGGAGGATGGCCAGCACCTTGTTCACATCTTCCAGAGTTCTTAAACAGCTTCATTCGACCACCAACCCTTTGATCCGTCATGCCAGTGGGTCCACTTCAACCCTCCGCCCATCTTTACTCTTCACATTGATGCTCACCTTGTCTCTGTTGAGAGTGGGGGTTGGCACAGTTCTTTTTGCAAAGGGTCAGCTAGTAAACATATGTGGCTCGGTGGCCATTATTATGGTCTCTGCCACAACTTCTAAGCCTGTGGTCATAGAGGAAAGACAGCTACCAAGACATGCAGATTAATGAAATGTGGCCCTGCTCCAATACAACTTATGTATGAATACTGAAATTTGAATTTCATAATATTTGAGTAATAGAAAGCATTATTCCTCTTTTGATTTTATCTCTCACCCATTAAAAAATGAAAAAAACCATCGATACGATGGGTCATTAAAAAAAAAGAGGCATTGAAGGTTCATTCATCCCATTGACTATAATTCACTGAGAGAGTTGAAATTATGAAGAGATATGTTAAAGGCACAATTGATTATGGTGAGGGGGATCATGGTGTCACCTATTTTCTCTCTCTTTGGGGCTCATAGTTTAGGCTATATTTCTAGCCTCCCTTATAGATAGAACTGACCATGTAACTGATTTCTAAGCCACATAACTAACTTCTGGTAGAAATCCGACTCATGTAAACCTCCCCAGCTTGATTGCCTCTGCTCTTTCCTCATGGGTTGAAGATGGCAGGAGCTCCCCACTTGGGATTAAGTGAATGCAAGATAAACTTCCATGGTTTGAAATCACTGGAAATTTCCAGGGCTTTTATGTTATAGCAGCTCCCATTACTTTAATCAATATACTCTTGTTGACACTATATGTGTTTGGCTTGGTTCTCACCCCAAACTGGGCCCTCTACGATTGTACCTCACCACTTGTAAACCTTCTCCTTCTCTTCTCACTGCTCCCGTCTTAAACTTAATGGGCAGATGACAGATGGGATTGTTTTCTGTATTTTAATCCATTCCATTTGGTCTCTGCTGGCTCTCGTGGGAGATAATACAAAAAACAAAACAAAACAGAGGTTCAACACCTGCCATTACCTGTCTTAATCATAGAGATGTTGGTGAAGGAACTGTCGCCGCACCCCTCAAAAAAAATAGAAAGAAAGAAACCCACCTGAGAACTCTTCTTGGGACTCAATGCCAAGAACACTTTATCTCCCCCTGAGGAGCTGGTCTGTGTTCTTATCAGTCAGGGGCATACAGGTGCCTGATTGTGTTCCCTTTTCCCTTTTCCCTGTGGTTGCCAAGAAGCTCAGTCCCACCTTTTGGCCCTGCCTTAGGGCCCTGTGGCCCACATATCTGCATTCTCAGTTTCCTCCTGCTCTTGACCTTCTATTCTGCTGTGTGCTTTCCCTGTTCCTGGTTGGGTTTCTTTTTTGGGTTATTTATATTTTTCAATTTTATTACTTGTTTTCTTGTGAGCTTCCTCAGATCTTTTGTGGAACAAAATGGAGGTAAATAAAATATGGCTTCAGCTTATTAATAGAAAACACCCAGAGCATTTCTTAATCACCAATTTAGTGTTCTGGGAATTAGCATCCCAGAACGATTTCCCAGATTGGCTCCTCAGTCGTTGGGGCTCTGAGTATTTTGGTGCAGGTGTGGTCTTGCCATTCCCAGCAGTGAAGGCCTTCTCACTTCTCCACCCCCCGCCCAAGGGGGAGAGACGGTCATTTACCAGAAGTCCCTACTAAATGCCATGAAAAATGTAGGGAGACCATAAATAAATTTAATTGGAAAATGATAGGGTATGGAAAGACAATTGTAATATTTACAAGCAAAAAATATTTCATATAAAGGGTATATAGCAGTCTCCTTCAAACCAAGGAGAAAAAGATAAGAAATCAGATGGAGAAATGGTCAATAGCTCAGAATAGGTTATTCTCACAACATTATACTGGAAATGTGAACAAATGCGTGATCATTATTGGTAATCTGAGAACACCAACTTTCAGGAAATTATCAGTTCACACTCACCCCACTGTCAAAAGTTGAAATGTGGATAATCACAAGTATTGGTAAGGAATGGGAACCCTTATGCCCTACTGTTGGATGTCTAAGTTGATATAGCTATTCTGGAAAGCAAGCGTCCATATTTTATTTAACCTACTGTATGTCAATGCCTTATGACCCCTTCTGGGAGTAAAGTCCAGCTAAACTTGTCCCTAAGTTTACTGAGAGAGATACATAAAAGCTTCATCACAGTCTTATATGTGGCAGCAGGGTTTTTGAGGCATTCTAGGTGTCCATCCCAGGGGGAGTGGAGGAATAAGAAGTGGTGGATGCATATTTTATAATACATAGAAGTAATATGAACTTGCACTAACATCTTAGGATCTCGATTTAGAGTGTCAAGGAAAAAAAATACCAAGGAAGAGAGTCTTTACAAAACCACCATTTTCATAAATTTAAAATGTATGCACACACACAGCATTATGTCAAAGGATTCGAATCAAGTTTATGTATCGAACCCACTGGAATTCATAGGCAGGTAAAGAGAGCACAATAGTAGGAAGGACAAAAATTCCTCTACCATGAACTCAAGAGTAGGATGGATGGATAACCCTTTACCATGAGTTCAACTATTGCACTGAAGTGAAACAAAAGCATATGTCATCTTGGCTGGAGATGGGTTTGTTAAGTGTTATCTTTAGATGTCTTAAGATCTCCAACTGTCAATATAAGAATTCCCTGATAGTAATAAGACAGATTTTCAAAATATGTTTAGACTCACTTGGCTTTGATCTCAGCAATGATTTTTGAATATATTCAAACTTGGCCTCTGTGTAAAAGGGAGGGCTCTGTAAAAAATTCCTTCTCGGTCAAGAAAGCAGACAGGATTTCACTGATTCATTCTGTATCACATGATGGTTGAGAGGACGAACTCTGGAATCAAGAACCGAGTGACCTTGAGCAGGCTATGGAATCTCATGGTGCCTCATCTGAAATGTGGGAGCACAATACAGCTTAACAATGAGACAAGTCGGACTGAGCCCCGGTGGCGTAGTGGTTGTACGTGGCACTGTGGCCCACTGGGATGGAGGTTCAATTCCAGCAGTGGCTCCACAGGAGCAAAAGGCTGGGCCTCCTACTCCCACCACCAGAGGGCAGTGATTGCCCAGAAAACAAAAACAAAACAAAACAATAAAACAAACAAAAAAAAATTAGACAAGTCATTGTTTCAAGGCTTGGGCTTAGGAAGCATTTTACAAGTGGTTTTTTAAATAGTTGGATAGCTACTTAACATGGTCAAGCACCATGGTAGATTCTGGGAACATAATTCAGCACAGAGAGCTTTTACGATTCCAGAAGTGGAGTCCTTGCCTCACTGCATGTGCCTAAGCTTCATCTGCTGCTCTATCTGGTCTTTCATGATCTCGTCCTTATTCTCTGCCAGGTATCCTGATTACTGTAAGGCTGGGGATGAGAGGAGGCCTGCTGGTGTACGTTCTAGCCTGCTACTTCTTACCTCTTGCGTTAGGTTCATTCTGACTAACCTAGGTGCTGCAGAGTAGAACCGTCCAACAGGGTTTACTTGACTGAACTCTGCATGGAGGCGGATCGTCAGGCTTTTCTTCTATGGTGCCACTGGGTGGATTCAAACCTCTAACCTTTAAACTAGAAGTTGAGCACAAACAATTTGTGTCACCCAGGAAGCTGTACAAGGTGCTCTCCCCCCAACCCTGACAGAGGAAACCCATTGCGGTTGAGTTACTTCTGACCCCTCTTAACCCTTTGGGACAGAGTAGAACTGACCTATTTGGTTTCTGAAGCTTTGAAGATCCTCAGCGAGGTGCACTGACATAGTGCTCATCTCAGACTCATCTCATATTGAAAGCAAGCCTTAATGGACTCAAGTTACCCCGCCACAACAATATCCAATCCAAAAGTGAATGGCAGCTTCTCCACACTTTCCCCTGCTACTGGTTCTACTTGTCTCTCTCCTCTGCTTGCTCGGATTTGACCAGGATGCCTCCAAAGATCTACCCAAAGATTATGTCCTGTCTGGTAGATCAAGCTTTCAACCTAGGATCCATCTTGATGTATCCTTCTTCCTTCACCTGTTCAAATACATCAGCAATTCCTGTTGATTCTATTTCCACAGTATTTCTTGAACCTGTCCAGCTTTTTTTCCTAGCCCAATTTGCCACGTCCAGCTTGAACCTCTGACATTTTGCTTGTAACACTGCAGTCAGAAAGGTCTTTTTAAAAATGCAAATTAGATTAGGTCTGATTCCTGCTTAAACCCTTTAGTGACCTCCCAGTGTACATAGAATCAGTGGCACTAAACTCTGATTTAATTTATAGAAGCAAGATTTCAAATCAGTGTTTTCTAACCCTGGGGTCAATGCTAGATTATCTTGCCATGGCATTTTCAAAATTAAAAAGAGCACAATTATAGTATCTCGTTTTTAAATTTTCTTCTCTAGTACTATTTTGTTGAGGTGGGAAGGGGAAGACGGGTATATAAACTGCTTTGCTCTAAGAAGCTGATTTCTAGTCTGGAAGGTGGCCCCCCCCCCCCCCCCCCCCCCAGCCCATTGAGTCATCTGTATTTGGGTGAATCTTTTCCATGACCCTGAAAAAAGGTCTTCTAGTTCTGATAGGGACCAGGTCAAGGATTATCTCTGGATCAAAACCACAGGGTGTGTGTGAAAAAGCAGATGGTTACTGAGAAGTCAAACCTGGGTCCGTGTGAGCAGGCAGTGCCCAAACCTGCAATGGTGGATGCAGAGGCTGAAGCAGGCAGAGGTAGAATAGAGATGATTTGTACCGGGTTGCGGTAGAAGCACCATACAGATGTGAGGGGAGAGGACATGAAAGACTGGCCCAGGGACCCATCACAGACTGGAAGAGGACAGTGGAGACATGAATCTGGTTGAGTTTATGTCTTGGGGGTGGTCATAATAAAGTTATTGAAAACTAAGTGGTGCAAATAGTTCATTGGCTCAGCAGCTCACTGAAATGCTGGCGGCCCGAGCCCATCTGATGGCTTTGTGCAAGAAAGACCTGGTGGTGCCCATCCCACCAACCATTGACAACCATCTGGAGCACAATCTATACGAGGCCATACAGGGGTCAGCAGGAGTTGGCATGAATGTGATGGCAACTCCTGAGTGGCTTCTGACAATAAGAATGCATTCTTGGAAGAACAACGGAAACAGAGGGGAAGGAAGACAGTGGTCAGAGTGAGATTTGAAAATAGTTAGCAATCTACAATCTATCAGGGGGCGCGAGGGTTGATGCGGGGGGTGGGGGGTGGAGAGAAGGAAAAAGAAGAGCTGATCCTAAGGGCTCAATGGAAAGTAAACGTCTAGAAAAGAACAATGGAATATATGTACAAATATGTTAGATCCAAATGAAGTATGGTTTGTAACAAGAGTTGTAAGAGCCCCCAATCAGATAAGAAAAAAGGAAAAAGGATGCCTTTTCTCCCTTTGGAGTTCAGAAGCTCAAACTGGAGGTGTCAGCAGCGCTATGCTTTCTCCAAGTCTCTAGGTCCTAGAGCGGTTTGCAACCTGTGGATCGAGACCTCTTTGGGGGTTGAATGACCCTTTCACAGGGGTCACCCAATTCATAACACTAGCAAAATTACAGTTATGAAGTAGCAATAAAAATAATTTTATGGCTGGGGGTAGGGTGGGTCACCACCACATAAAGGATCGCACATGAGGAAGGGTGAGAAGCAATGGGGGCAGATCCTTCCCTGTCTCTTCCCCCTTCTGGGAGCCCCTGAAGTGCCTTGGACTTGTGGAAGCAGAGCTCTCTGCTTCATCTTCCTATAGGACTCTTCCTTCTTTCTTTCTGTCTTTAATCATTTTTATTGGGTGCTCGTACAACTCTTATCACAATCCATACATACATCCACTGTGTCAGACACATTCACACATTTGTTGCTATATTCATTTTCAAAACATCTATTTTTTTCCCTCATTTTTTCCTTCACTCCCCACGGCCCCCTCCCTCATGAACCCTTGATAATTTATACATTATTATTATTTTTTCATATCTTCCACTGTCCCACGTCTTCCTTCACCTACTTTTGCGTTGTCTGTCTCCCAGAGAAGAGATTTTATGTAAAGCCTCATAATCGGTTCCCACTTTCTCCCCCATCTGTCCTCCACTCTCCCGGTATCGCCACTCTCACCACTGGTCTTGAAGGGATCATCTGTCCTGGATTCCCTGTGTTTCCCATTCCTATCTGTACCAGTGTACATCCTCGGGTCTAGCCAGATTTGTAAGGTAGAATTTGGGATCATGAGGAAGCATTCAAGAATCAGAGGAAAGTTGTATGTTTTCATCATTGCTACACTGCACCCTGACGGGCTCATCTCCTCCCTGTGATCCATCTGTAAGAGAATGTCCAGTTGCCTACAGATGGGTCTTGGGTCCCCAAACTGCACTCCTCATCATTCACAATGATATGACTTTTTTTTTGTTTGTTTCTTAATACCTGATCCCTTCGACACCTTGTGGTCACACAGGCTGGTGTGCTTCTTCCAGGTGGGCTTTGTTGCTTCTCAGCTAGATGGCCGCCTATTTACCTTCACGGTTTTAAGGCCCCAGATGCTATATCTTTTTTTGTTTTTGTTTTTTGGGGGGACATCACTGCCTCTGGTGGTTGTGGTCGTGGGCGCTACCCAGTGCCGCTCCTGAGAGCCGCCGCTGGATTTGAACCGCCAAGCCCGCAGGCTGCAGTCCTGCACTCAACCACTTACGCCACTGGGGCTCAGCCCCAGATGCTGTGTCTTTTGGTAGCTGGGCTCCATCAGCTTTCTTCACCACATTTGCTTATGCACCCATTTGTCTTCCTACTTTTCTTTTAAAAGTAAATATACCAGCCATATTGGGTGAGGATCCACCCTGTGCTAGTTAACCTAACTAATTCCATCTACAAGGAACCTATTTCCAAATAAGGTTACCTTTCACAGGTACTGGGGGTTAGAACTTCACCATCCTTTTGCGGGATGCAATTCAACCCATAATACCAATCTTAGTGGAACCCATTCTTCAAATTGCCAATCAGCTTCTTTTTACTCCACTATCCTCTCCCCTCCCCGCCCCCCCCTCCCAATGAGCCCAGCCACCATGAAGGCCATCTCGAAATTAATGCTGTCTGTTAACTGGCGAATTTCAACTTCGTTAGAATCACCTAAAGGGAAACGAGGGTTCTACCACTCAGTTCTAGGGTTTCTTCATGGTGCCACCTCTTTCTCCTGTGAAACAACTGTTGGGTTTGACCCCTGACCGTTCAATTAGCAGTCAAGTATTTAGTAATTGGACCACTAGAGCATCTTTGAAATCACTTAGGATTTTTTTAAGTGGGTGGCCTAGATCTGGAGAATTCTCACCTTTCGGACATGAAGGCTGAGGACTAAAAGAGTGTAAGTGCTGTTAGGATATGGATCTCTGAAAGAAAAGAGGATTGGGTTTAGGGATTTTAATAGGTTCTGTTTGCTATTTAGCAGAGCAATCAATATCAGTCTACTTGGCTAGGATACTAGTTATGCTTGGAACTGTTTTTATGGTCCTTTTCCTTTTTCTTTTTTGGGTCTATCTATATAAGATAGGCAGGATAAGCAAATTTATCGAGGTAGTGATGGGACTGATGGTTCCTGGGGTAATGGGGGATGAGTGGTGAGTGAAAAATGACAGGGACAGGGGAATAGCAAGGGTTGCAAAATGGATTATGAGAGGGGTGGAGGGTTCCTGGGCATGTTTGATCAATTGAAAAGTGTCTGAGAGGAATTACTGAAAAGTGAATGATGAGTAAGCATGATAGTGAAGCAGGAAGAATGAAAAAAGAAAAAGAGGAAAGAAGGAAAAAACCAAAAAGGCATATACATATGTATGGATATGAGGACATAAATGTGTAAATTTATATCACACAAATATAGGTGCATTTGTCTGTGCATGTACATATATGTAAATACAATAAGGCAGTGGATAACTTTGGGCCTCCACTAAAACCTCACGTGAGGATAAGAATAGTTTGTTCTAACAATGTAGCACTATAGGGTACTCATCTACCCAACATGGTTGCTGAAGATAAACAAATGTGATGAAGAAAGCCATCAAAGGAAAGTGGCCCGCTATTAATACAATGTAGGGTCTGGGCCGTTAAAGGCTTGTGGCTAAACAAGTGGCACCAAAGCCCACATGGAAGAATCACACTAACCTGTGCGACCATGAGGTGTTGATGGGATCAGCAATGAGAAGTTCAAAAACCAGCAATCACATTGATGTGAAGGAGTGTGGACAAAGTGGAGACCCAAAACCCACCTGCAAAACAATCAGGTAGCCCCTTACAGAGGGGCCACACAAAAGGGATGAGGAATTCAGCGTGCTGTATAGCACTGATGAAATGCAAAACTATCTTCTGGCTCTTTAGTATTTCCTTCCCTTACTATTAAGGCCTATGTTTCACCTCATTAATACTGTTAGAGCTCCGTATGTCCAACTGTATAATTAAGATGGTTTGATGTAGCCATTCCAGCATGGATGACCCTTCAGGAACAGCGATGGGAGTAATGATTCCCCTTTGATGCTTGATACCGGATCCCTTTGACACCTCGTGGTTGCACAAGCTGGTGTGCTTCTTCCATGTGGGCATGCTTCTGAGCTGGATGGCGATTTATTTACTTTCAAGCTGTTAAGACCCCAGATGCCACAGCTTTTGATAGCCGGGCACCATCAGCTGTCTTCACCACATTTGCTTATCCACCCACTTTGTCTTCAGTGATCATGTCTGGACGGTGAGCATCATGGAATGCCAGTTTGATAGAACAAAGTGTTCTTGCATTGAGGGAGTATTTGAATGGAGACCCAATGTCCACCTTCTAGTTTAATACTAAACCTATAAATATATGCATATAGATCTATTTCCCATTATCATATATTTATATAAATATATTTATACTATGTAAATATATTTATATTTACATATGTCTATGCCTGTATTTAGATCTCTATAAATGCCCTTTTCCTCCGAGTTCCTTCCTCTATTTCCTTTTACTTTCCTCTTGTCCCAGGATGATGTTCAGTGTTCATTTGGGTTTCAGTAATTCCTCTCCATTACATTGCCCTTGATCAAGCTCTACACCCAGCGCGCCACCGATTTTGGATCACTTGTTGCTCCCTTGTACTTGGGTTTGTACCACTTCATTCTCCATGCCTCCCCATCTCCCATGTCCCCCTGAAACCGTTGATCCCATTGTTTTCTCCTCCAGATTGGTTATCCGACCTACTTTATTGACACAGACCTGCAGAGATAATAATATGCACAAAAACAAGACAGAATAAAACAGAGCAACAAAGTAAAACAGCAGCAATAACAAAAAACAATAGCAAGAAAAAGGAAAGCCTGTAAATAGTTCAAGGTCTGTTTGCTGGCATTTAGAAGTGTTTTCTCGTCAAGTCTAATGGGGTGCTATACCGTGGCCCCAAAGGCTATTTTTGATATTCCCTCAGGAGTTTCTTGCTCTGCTCCCCTTGCTGTTCTGTTGCACACTCATTAGTGTTTTGCCTCAGTGTGGTGGGGTCAGATTGGGCGCAATTCCTACACTGTGTCTCCAGTGTTGTCCCCCGTAGTGCTATGAGTTCCCACTATGAGGCACAGCATCCCTCCCTGGCTCATAGCACTCCGGGGACAATACTAGAGACACGGTGTGGGAATTGCGCCTGATCTGGCCATTGAGTTAATTCTGACTTGTGGCAACCCTGTATCATGGTGTGAAACTGCTCGTGGGGTTTCAGAGCCTGCACATTTTTACAGGCGCAGCAAAGGCCATGTCCTGAGGAAGAGCTGGTGAAGAAGGCGGTTTGAACCACTACCCTGGTAACTAGTAGCTCAGTGCTTAGCTCTCTGCATCACCAGCATCCATTATACGATACATCGGTGATTCTTGGATTTTAAAACGCATGTGAAGGTCTTGTTTAGAACAGAGGATCTTGCTTGAGGACCCTGGTTTACTTGGTTTGAGGTGAGGTGGAAGATGTAGCACTTCTCGTCGTGTCCACGTGAATCAGTGTGGCTCCTTTGAAGACTGCCTTTAGCACAGCAAAGCTGTAGACCCAGCGCGTCTGGAATTTCTGCCTCTCCACTAGACTGGGTTCTCAGTGTTTTGAATTTATTGAATCATCATGGCATGTCTGTGAAAGGGATGCTATTTATATTTCCATTTCCCAAAAGAGAAAAACGAGGTCTAGAGAAGTTAAACCACTTGCCTAGGATCATAAAGTCAGGATTTGAGTCCAGGATGCTCGTTTCTGAAGGCCACGGGCATAGCCACAATGTAATATTGCTTCAGTAGTGGGACGGGTATCAGAGGAGGGTCTGTTGATTGGAAAGGGACCTTCTGGGACACATCTTGAAGCTGTTGGATGTTTATTGAAATGACTAGTGGAAGAAGGGTGTTAAAATGGAGACTGCACTCTCTAAGCCATTCCTTCTACCTCTAGGGCGCAGGCCTTCATGTTATTGGGGAGGTCAAGGGGCTGGCTGTAGGTAGGGTCAAGAGGCACCACAAGGTGTGTCACAAATCATTGCCAGAATGTCCAAGTTGTTTCTGTGTGTCTCACACCGTAGATAGAAAATTGGATTTTGACTTCTTGGAGTCTTTGACATCAGATTTGAAGCCCTGTGGACTGTAATGACCTTTCACCTGCCTCTCCTCCTCCTCCTCCTCCTGAGCCACCATCACCTTCCCAACCCATTCTGATCCCTGGCCCTGGTTACATTAAATACTTCCAGTCATCCAAACAAAATAGCTTATACTTGATAAATACAATCTTCTCCAGTCCGCCGCATCTTTATCATTTCTTTTATTTCCAAGTTAAGGGCTATCTATTGTTCAAGGTTCTGTGTGCTTCCTCCAGAAGACATTTTCTGTTGAGTCCCCTCCAGTGGTCTGCCACAGTCCCCCATTTCTCTCAATCATAGCACTTATGTAACTTGAATTTCTTTTTCCTCAGACCATGAGCCACTTTAGGGGTGTGTTTTATTTCTCTTCTCATCCAGGGCTTAGTTTAACATACAGTTCACTTATAGGAGCGTCTTAATGAATGAATAAATGAATATGTGAAAGAGCTTTTTATCCTCAGTCCAGTTTTAGTTTCAATTCATTATTTGACTAGCCTAGTAGTATTCACTCCTGATTGTAGGATTTAGAAAATACTGAGCCACACTCCAGGCGAATTGAATGAGAATCTCTTGAGGGTCCTGGCATCTGTGTTTTAGTAAAACTCCCGGAGTAATTAGAATGTGTGGTGAGAGTTAAGAACCAATGGATTAACCTTTCAGAATTTTGCTGTGGTTGGAGCCTAATGAGAGAAAGAAACATGGAAGAAAATGATTGTCTTTTGCCTTCAAATATGAAAAGGAGAAATAGGATGAAATGTGTGAAAAAATGGATGACTTATATATGTTTGAAAGTACATATGAAATGACACACTTTTATGGCTTGGACAAGAGGTGTCATCAGATCCAATCATCAGTGAAAAATATGACATTTCTATGAATTACTCATGTAAAACAATATTTTAATATCTGACAACAGAACATCTTTCCAGTATGTTATTCTGGTCATTTCTAGTCATGAATAATTTTTATTGTGTCTAGTGACAAATTTTTATTTATCTAACATTTTATGGTGATTTGGGTAAAGGTTTACAGAGCAGTCAGTTTTCTATTAGACAATGCATACACATTTTGCTACAGTTCATTGATTTCAATCCCTACAATGTAATATTGTATACCCATTTCCTTCTGTGCCTTATGTTTTCATTCTCCTTTCTTTCCTAATCCTTCTGAACTTTATCCTTGGGTAAATGTTGTCTTTGGATCTCAAATGATTGATTATTCTAAGGTGCATATACCTCATTAGTATTCATGTTACTCTTATAGTCCTGTGGTTTATTTGTCTAAAAAGTCAACAATGGGGTGAGCTCAGTTCCAGATCTAAGGGTCATAAGGATACTCTAACCTGTAAACCTAGTATTTAACATCATTTTGTGTTTTGTCCCTCATTTTTCTTTCACGCTATTGAGTTCCTGATATGATCCTTTTCAGAGCTGTCGTTGGTAGTGGTAGTTGGACACCATCTAGTTCTGGTCTCAGAATCACAGAGATTGATGTTCTCTGTGATCATCAGTCCACTCTACGGTCAGTGGTCCACTAGTCCATTGAACTAATTGTTTCCATGCATTTTCAATTTTCTTTACTCTTCTCTTCTCCAGACTGAGAGAGACCGATAGTTGTACGTTAGGTGGTCACTCATGAGCTTTTAAGACATCCTACTGAGTGATCTTTAAAAGTTTTAAACAAACGTCATTTCTTCTTTTTACATTAATTAATAGGCGAATATGCTAACTGGAAGCCAGTCTAGGCGTTTTAAAATATGACAACAATGATATAAAATAATTTGATAAGGAAATCAGCTCTTGGTCACTTTAGACAAACAAACAAAACCCAAACTCACTGCTGTCAGGTCAATTCTGATTCATGGTGACCCTAAATAACAGGGTAGACCTGCCCCTGTGACTTCTGAGCCTGTAACTCTTTACAGCCTCAGCTTTCTCCTTGAGGACTGCTCGTGGTTTTGAACTGCGGATTTTGAGGTTAGCAACCTAACATGCAGCCACTATGCCAGGCTAGTTGTGAGCAAACCAAGAAACACATTTGTCTATTCATTCTGAAACAAATTTTTGTCATCCACTCTTAGAGAATGAACAGACAAATATGTGAGTTGAAGTAGACGGCATGTTGTACGTATAAATGGGAATGAAATCCTGGTGATGTCATTTTTAGGTCACACACACACACACACACATACACACCCTATGCATTACAGAACAAAACACAGCCTGGTCCGCCATCCTCCTCACACTTGCTCCTCTGCCTGAGCCCGTGGATGTCAGTCTATCTCCTTAGGACCTTCCTCTCCTTTGCTGCCCCTCTACCTTACCAAGCGTGATGCCCTTCTCCAGAGGCTGGTCTTTCCTGGCAATATGTCACGTCCAAGTATGGAACATGAAGTGTCACCATCTTTGCTTGTAAAGAGCATTCTGACCTACTTCCAAGACAGATTGTTTGTCTTTTTTAGCAACCCATGGTACTATTCTTGTCCAGCACCACAATTAAAATGCACCCACTCTTCTTTGGTCTTCTTTCCAACTTTCCAACTTTTACATGCATAGGAGGCAATTCAGCATAGGTGGCTTGGGTCAGGCACACCTTACTCCTCAAAGTAGCATCCTTGTTTTCAATACTCTTCCAAAGAGCTCTTTTATCCCCCTAAAGAGATCTTATAAAGCAGATTTCCGTAATGCAATGAGTCTTATGACTTCTTGACTGTTGCTTCCATGACCATTGATTGTGGATCCAAACAAGGTGAAATCTTGACAACATCAACCTTTTCTCTATTTCATAACATTACTGATTGGATCACTGGGGAGGATTTTGCTGTTTTTTACCCTGAGGTGTAATGCATCCTGAAGGCTGCAATCCTTAATGTTCTTCAGCAAGTGTTTCATGTCCTTTTCAAGCAAGCTGTCACTCCCTCTTGCTGAGGGCTTTTCTCTCTTTCACTGCCCCTCTGCTTTATCAAGAATGATGTTCTTCTCCAGGAATGGGCCTTTCCTGACAACATGACCCAAATATGTAAGAAGAGATCTTTCATCCTTGCTTCTTTTTTTAAAAAGATCCTCTTACTGGAGGCTTGTACAACTCTTATCATAATCTATACACCTAACCATTGTGTCCAGTACATTTGTTGCCATCATCATTCTCAAAGAATTTTCTTTCTATTTAAGCCCTTGGTTATCAGCTCCTCATTTCCCCCCATGCCCCCCTTCTTTCCCTCCTTCCATTCCTCATGAATCCTTGATAATTTGTAGATTATTATTATTTTTTTCATGCTTTATACTGTCTGATGTCTCCCTTAACCCACTTTTCTGTTGTTCATTCCCCAGGGAGGGGGTTAACTGTAGATCATTGTGATCAGCTACCCTTTACCCCCACCTTCCCCTTATCCTCCTGGTATCTCTACTCATATTATTTGGCCTGAGGGGTTCATCAGTCCTGAATTCCCTGTATTTCCAGCTCTGATCTGTACCGGTATACATCTTCTGGTTTAACCAGTTTTGTAGGGTGGAATTGGGATCATGAAGGTGGGGTGGGAGTAGGGGGGAGGAAGTATTAAAGAACTAAGGAAAAGTTATATATTTTCTTGGTTCTATACTGCACCCTGACTGGCTCATCTCCTCCTGGAAACCTTCTGTAAGGGGATGTCCAGTTGTCTACAATGGGCTTTGGGTCTCCACTCTGCACTCCTCCTCATTCACAATGATATGATTTCTTGTTCTTTGATGCTGGATATCTGATCTCTTCAACACCTTGTGATCACACAGGCTGGTGTCCTTCTTCCATGTGGGCTTTGTTGCTTCACAGCTAGATGGCTGCTTGTTTATCTTCAAATCTTTAAGACCCCAGTCACTGCCTTTTGATAGCCAGGCACCATCAGGTTTCTTCACCACATTTGCTTATGCACCTGCTTTGTCTTCAGCGATCCTGTCGGGAAGGTGAGCATCATGTAATGCCAGTTTAATAGAACAAAGTGTTCTTGCATTGAGGGAGTACTTGAGTGGAGGCCCAATGTCCATCTTTTACCTTAATACTAAACCTATAAATATATGCACATAGATCTGTTTCCCCATCATCATATATAAACATATTTACATATGTCCATGGCTGTATTTAAACCTCTATAAATGCCCTTTGCCTCCTAGTTCCTTTCTCTATTTCCTTTTACTTTCCTCTTGTACCACTCTAATGTTCATCTTTCATTTGGGTTTCAGTAATTCCTCTCCATTACATTGCCCTTGATCAAACCTCCTACACTGTGCTCGCCACTGATTTTTGATCATTTGTTGTTCTCTTGTCCCTGGGTTTGTTAACACCCACTGTCATTCCACCTCCTTCCCCTCTTCTATGTCCCTGCCCTGGATCTCTTTGTTTTCTCCTCCAAACTCTTTATTCTGCCCATCTTATCTAGATAGACCTGCAGAAATAATATGCACAAAGACAAAGCACAGCAAAACAAAGACACAAAACAAAACAACATAACAATACCAATTGCAAAACTAATCACAAAAATAAAAAATAAGAAAGGAAGAAAGAAAAGAAAAGCCTGTAAACAGTTCAAGGTCTGTTTGTTGACTTTTAGGAGTGTTTTCTGGTAGAGTCTGATGGGGTGCCACACCCTGGCCCCAAAGTCTATTTTTGGTGTTCTCTGGGGTCTTCATTGCTCCGTTCCCCAGTCTGTTCTGTTGCACACCTTTAGTGTTTTGTCTTGGTGTGGTGGGGTCAGATCAGGTCCAATTCCTGCACTGTGTCTCCGGTGTTGTCCACCATGGGGTTTTGGGTCAGTGAGGGATGTCGTGTCTCCTGGTGGAGCTGGTCATATGATCCTCTCTGTGCATTGGCTGTTCTGAGCAGAGATATCATTCTCAAGGCTTGGTGGGTCAGGATGTGCTCCATTCTCTCTTCCTCTCTCTTCATGTCTTCCCATGTACTCTGATCAGACATTTCCCTCTCCCTGAGCTGTAAATTCAATGTTGTCCTCTGAAGAGAATTCTCCTAAGGGGAGGGGTACCTGTCCATGTAGTTGGGGTTGGGGTCGGCCCCTCAGACCTCTCTGTTGCTTCTCTGCTTCATGCCAGAATGTTGGATTCACATCTTGGAGCACCAGGGTGAAGTCTGGTCCCTCTTTCCCTGTAGAAATATAAATAATACCCCCCACCTTGGGTGGGCTAGTGCCCTGTTTCCCCAATACCCATGTTCTTTTTCTCTCTTATTTTCTCCCCCTCCCCCCTTTTAAGTGGCTATAATATATATACTTGGATTTGATCTGGCCCCTGCCTACTACCTGGACCTTACCCTGGAATGCTTGTATATAGAAGCCTTTTCCCAATGCCCCTTTTGCATTTTAAAACTTACCTCAATGGACTCTTGTTATACTTGTCCATTTGTGCTTGGCTAGGTTTGCTTAGCATAATTTTCTCCAGTTCTTCCTGTGAGTGATGTGCTTCATGCATTAATCACTGTTTTTTTTAGGATTCTTGCTTCTAAAGAGCACTCTGGAAGACTTATTAGCAATCCGTGATATGCAGATGCCACGATGAAATCATAGATGGGGAATAAAATCAGAGGAGGAAGGAATTTGGTAACACTCATTTTCATTTCTTTAATATCTAATTCCTTCCTTTGGCGATTTCATTTTCTTATATGTGACTACTCAGATTGTTTCAGTGCAACATGCTGTCTACACTAGAGGCCCACTCAAGGGAGCCCATGAAACCACAGGAAAGGGAAACCTGGGGAAATGTCTAGAATGCCTCACATGGAAAACTAAGCCACATGCTATATATAACAAAAGTTTCAGATGGCAGGGATAACCTTTCAAATCGTCCCGAAAAGACAGTTTCGGCCTGGGGTTATGATGTGCTTGATTAAATCCTTGGTGGAGCATAGTTTTTTTTTTTATTGGAGTCTTTCTTTCAGGAAGAGCCCTAAAAGAAGTCAGTAATATCATTTCAAAAGGTGCCTTACAGACACATGGAAAAATCTGGTGTCTGAGTAACAGTAATGGCTTGCTGATGTTGGCAAGGAAATGAGTTAGTTATGAGTTGGTGTGTTCATTATACTGCTACAAATGTAATCCCAGATATGTGTGACTTTAAACGAAGAAAGGGCAATTTAAAAAATTTTAAATGTTGGTATATACTTATAAAGGTGCACATTATTTGATTTAAAGAAAGAGTATTAAAATAATACCTCTTGTAATGGACCACATTTATGTATACATCTATTTGTCAGATACACAGGTAATGAATGATCTCAGAGGAAGAACATCAACTGGTGGAGAGTTTCAGATAATTTGTACTTGAGTGTCTGTATTTTATTTTTTTGACGGTTTAGCAAAGAGTTATGCTTCCATCAAGTGAATAAAATCAACAAGGAAACAAATACACTCAGAGAACAGACTCAGCCAGGCAGAAGAGGGGGCAGGGACAGTAGACAGGCCACCCTCCTCCACTGTGATGGTATCTAAGACTTGTTCTCCTTCTCTCCCAAATAAAAAGACTTTGTGGTTTAAGTCACACTTACCCCACCCCCGGTACCACTGGACTCTGAAAACCATGAGAACATCACTTAGGCCTGAGGCCCAGTCCCTCACTGTGGCTCTGAGGGGAGAATCTGTTCTGCAGGGGTCTCTTTAGACAGCTTCACCTCTGTGTGTGTCCCCTCCTGCAGTGTGGTGATCAGATTCTTAAACACCTGGCCTTATTGTGCGCACAAACAAATTTTTCTTTTGAATGGCCCTGTTGGCTACAATATGAACAGTGGGTTGTGTATTTCCTCTTCCTGGCTCTCTGTGTATCCCTAGGGACATCATTCATACACCCAGAACCATCACTGGTAGAAGGAGATGGGACCCAGGAATTGTTGGGGGAAATCATTGGCCAGCACCCAATCCTGAAGTCTGACCCTGCATCTGGAGGAAGGACCACCCAGGGATGAAAGTGGAAGGTTCTGAGCCTCCAACAGGATCACATCCTCATCTGAGTCATGGAGGGGATCTTTAATTGCTCTCACTTCAGTTAGCCCTGTCAATGGCTTCTGGCTGAGGGCCCTGAAGTGTCACAGAGCTGACTGCCCTTTCCAGGCTTGCTGGGCTGCTTGTGGTTAACAAGCAAGTCATCCCCATCTTCTTGTGCCCTGACCATCCTGATTAGCTCCAGGAAACTGGGAAGACTCTCCTGCTCATTTGCATACATCCTGAGAAGACCCTTAAGCCTGCATCTCAGTGTTGTGTTCAGCCCAGCTGTGTTAGTTTGGGTAGACTAGATAAACAAATTAATAAACACGTATATGGATATAAGGGAGAGGCTTATATACAAGAGGAATGGGACATTGAGAAAGCATCTCAACCCAGTCCAGTACAAGGTCATACGTTCCATATTAGCCCATATGTCCGATATCAATCCATTAGTCCTCTTCAGACTCATGAAGCAAGTGCAAAGATGCCAGGACAGTCACAGGACAGTAGGTGCAGAGTCTTGTGTATCTAGTGGCAGGAGAAGCTCCTCAGTGCTGGCAGGGGTCTCCCCGTGGGCTCCCAAGCATCTCAGCGCTGGCAGGAGTCTCCACATGGCTTCTCTGGCCCCAGAGGTCTGCTTCCATCAGAGTAAGCCCATATGGCTTCACCTCCGGCTCCTCCAGGACTCAGGTTCTATTAGCATGCTGCCATTTTGCCTTGTCAGTAGGAAGGTGACCAGATGTATCGCTTTTTTTTATTTTTTTATTTTTTTGGGCATCACTGCTCTCCGGTGGGAGTAGGAGGCCCAGCCCCACTGCTGGAACTGAACCTCCGTCCCAGTGGGCCGCAGTCCCGCGCACAACCACTACGCCACCGGGGCTCAGCCCAGATGTATCGCTTTTTAACAATTTAACAACATCCCACGGCATTTTAAAATTAAAATAAATATATTGTAATACTATTTTTTGCATTCTATGAAAATTTTTGTTGTTCCATATAGACCAAAATTTTAATCAAGGACACCCCCACCCCCGCCCCCATGTCAATGGTGCCCCATTTAAAATCTGGTCACTTTATTGTAGAGTGTCTCCCAGGGACTGAATTGATGGTCTCTCATCTCCACGGGGGAAATATTGAGAGGTTTTCAAGAATTCTCAGAGAAAGTCATGCCCCCACAGAGATCTCCTTGGCTTTCTCCAGATTGACAGGCTAGACTCCATCCCTACACTCTTAATCAAATTGGCACCGGAGTACATGACAGCCACATGGAGTTGGTGCAAGCGAGTCTGGTTAGCCTCCTTCTCAGCTATGACCTTCTTATTCAGCTCCCTGAATAGCATTCTGGAGCTGCAGCTCTAAACGGATCACATAGAGGGACGTTTTCTCCCCTTGCACCGGTGAGGTCTTCAGAAATTTACCGTGGGCGGTCGCACTGCGTGCAGACTCTCCAAACGCCAATCTCATGACCTGCAGGAAATCTACCACACTTAGGCTGGGGTTGGCTGCCTCGCGCAGGCGCACGACCTCCCCGGCAGGACCCCTTAGGGTTTTCTTCAGGCGCTTGAGCTTTTCCAAGCTCAAGTAGTCCAAGCTGGCATGGCTCCATTGACTTGGATCAGCCAGGTTTCTTCCCCCCGAGCTGGCATCACCCTCCCTGAGAAAAACTCCAAGTTTCCCTCTAACAAATTGGCCATTAAAGGACCAAGGCTCCTCTCCAGGGACATCAGCACGGAATGGGCCCAAGGCAGTAAAGATGCTGGCGTCGGCTATGACCCACACGTGCAAAGATGCTCGGGCTTTTCAGAGACGCCCAGAGATCTGCTGGAGGAAGCCCCGAGTGATGTTCCCGGGCTCCGTCTTCCTCGCATCTCAATGCCATCATGTAATTCATGTTCAGATTCAGCATTGATGGCCCGCAAGTGACATCGGTGGCTGCTCTGGCATTGGGCTGCTGGGCCATCTGTCTTCGGGGTCTCCCCGCTGCAGGAGAGAAGAGAAAGTCTGCCGCCTCAGAAAGCGACCTGGGGCTGTCGAGCCGCCTGGCTGCTCCCCAAGCCGAAAGAGGAATTTCCCGCTTCCCATTTATGTCCAGTGTAGATATGTGGAGGTGGGAAGGGAAGTCTGGTCCACATAGTCATCTCTTAGATGGAGGGTCCATCAAGACAGAGAAAGGGGAGAAGGGAGAGTCAAGAACCGCCAATCACATACACAGTGAGGTTCAAACGTACTATCGTATCATTTGATCTCCCTCTGGGCCCATTTTCAACTTGTTTCCATTAAGCAAAACAAAACAAAAACACCGAAGGGGAAATACATGTGGATTATCCCTCTAGTGCATCTCCCCCTTCTCCCCCCCACCACCAGAGAGCAGGAATGTGGAGATCATTGCTGTGATGCAGAGGGCGTGACTGCAGAGGCAGTTAGGTTAACACTGGACGCCTTATCATTGGATCTCCCTTTTGATTCCTTTTCAATTTGTCCTTGTTTTTTAATATTTCCTGCATTCTTTTTGATTGAGTTTTTGATGTTTTACTTTGTTACTGTTGTTAGGTTTTTCTTTTGCATCACTGCCCTCTGGTGGTGGGAGTAGGAGGACCAACTTTTGCTCCTGTGGAGCTGCTGCTGGATTTGAACCTTCATCCCAGTGGGCCACAGTCCTGCGCACAACCACTACGCCACTGGTGCTCAGCCACTGTTGTTAGTTTTTAAAAAAATGTTTTTCTGTATATGAAATCCAGGATAGGTCAAACTACAGAGACAGTAGCTGGATTCATGTCCCCTTGGGGCTATGGCAGGGGAGGTTTGGGGAAAATGGGGAGCTAACAGTGATGAACACAAGAAAGAAGAAAATGTTCTCAAATTGATTGTGCTGACGATTGCGTAACTCTTCTCACTGAGACTGAACTCTTAAATTGTGTGATATGTGAATTGTATGCCAATTAAACTACTTCAAAGAAAAAAGAAAGAAAAGGAATAGAGGAGATGTGAGTGACTTCGAAGAAATGCTCCAAACAAAAGAACTGTGTCCTTAACATTCCTAATTTTGACCTTTAAACTATTAATTTCCCTAATAAACAACCACGATCATGGGAGAGATAAAAGGAACTGCCAATTAGTATTTTTTGCCTGGAAGTGATGTCTCTTCTTTCACTAGCCAGAAATAATTACAAGGCCATGTCTTAAGTTCAAGGGTGTGGAGGACTTGTAATTCTTTGTGTACCTCAATGTGAAGAGACCTTTGATATTGGGGATTATTAGTAATGTCTATTATAGCCAGGTTTTTCAGTTCCACCTAGGTATGTTAGAAATAAAAAGGATTGTGCTTTTCAGCTAGAAAGAGAAAAAAAGGCTTCCTTGGTTATTATTCTTGTTGTACTTTAATATGTGTGGGATTGTTGCCAATCAGTTTTTTTTTTACTTAAAGGTAATAGCCAGATCAGTCATTCAATAGTAGAATGATTATTTGAAGACATAGAAGCTAAAATACTAAGGCTATTATATGATGCAGCATGAATATGGATTCCAAATACCTACCAGTATGATAGTTCCTTCACAAAATGAATGATAATTGAATGCACAGCTGGTGTACACCTAGGGATGACTAGAGGAACAGCCACATGGAAGCTTCCCCAGTGAGCTGGTTTTCTGTGCAACTGGGAGAACAAATGCAAGTGTGCCACCACATGCGGAAGATGCAATGTGTTTGCTGTTGTGTTTAGTCACGCTATTTTCTAATGGTCTTCACAATCCTTCACACACAGCCACCTCCCTCTCATTCTTTTCTCAGGAAAGAGGGAAGATTTGGGGAAGATGAAAACAAAGACTCACTGCCACCGCATCAGTGCCAACTCAGAGCAAATGGTGTAGGGCAGGATGCAGCTGCCCTGAGAATTCCTAAGACCATAACTCTTTTTTTGTGTGTGTGTTTTTAAAATCATGTTATCGGGGGCTCACACAGCTCTTATCACAATAAATACACACTACATCCATTCATCGGGTCAAGCATATTTGTACATTTGTTGCCATCATCATTTTCTTTTAACACTCTCTTTCTACCTGAGCCCTTGGTATCAACTCCTCTTTTTTTTCTCCCTTTCCTTTCCTTCCCTTCCCCTCCCTCCCTATGTTCCTCCCTCCGTCATAAACCCTTGATAAGACCATAACTCTTTTTTCCTATTAATTTTATTGCGGGCTCTTACAGCTCTTATAACATTGAATACATCATTTGTATCAAACTTATTTGTACACATGTTGCCATCTTCATTTCCAAATATTTTTTACTTGAGGCCTTGGTATAAGCTCCTCTTTCCCCCTCCTTTTTTTTTTTTAAATCATTCTATTGGGGGCTCATATAACTCCCATCACAGTCAACACATACGTCAATTGTATGCATACCACATTTGCACACACATTGCACATTTGCACATTTGTTGTCATCATTACCCCCAAAACATCCTCCCTCCCCATAGGCCCCCAGTACCAACCCCCCCTATGTCTTCTCTTTATAGGAGTAAAAAGTTCTGCCTTCCCGAGGAGCAGTTGGTGTTTCAAACTGCTGACCTTGCAGTTAGCAGCCCAACCAGTAACCAACCACTGAGCCACTCGGGCTTCTTAAGGGATGAGAAAAAGGGAGGAAAATAAGATGTGGACCTGAAAAAAATTCTTTAAGAGAAAAGGGACTACTTCACCTCCACATTGCTCCTTCTTGGGACAAAGTTCAAGTGGTACCAGAATCAAATCCAAACTTTATGAAAAGCCCCATCAAACCACGTCTCCCCCGAACTCTGCTCTCCAGAGATCAATCCTGCCCACTTGAACTTTCTGCTTTGCTGTAGATATTATTTGTTTTTGTTCTTGAATCTGGTAGTCACTAGTCATAAGTGGCTATGCAGCATCTAAAAGGGGTCTCTTGGAACTGAGGAAGTGAATTCTTAATTCAATGAATGGAACTAGTAATGAGCACTTAGATTGTGGAAGACATGGAGGTCATTGTTATTCAGAGTTTATTTTTGTGTGTGGTATGCATAGCTTTTCTCACGCTTTGTGATTATTTTATCTCCTATACAAGGAATTTAAGGATGAGTTGGTTCAGTTTGAAGGAGGAATTAGGGATCAACTGAGATGGAGTCTACTATAATGACTCCCTTCGGCGTTACCCTAAAACCCAAGCTCCCCTCATGAATAATGGATCCTACGGGACAAAATACTGTCCAAAGAATTTGCCAATGCAAAGTGGACATTATTATGTGGCTCTCAGGCTTTTTCCAATGAAAAGAAATTGAGGTAAATATATGCATAGCAAAACATTTGCCATTTCAACATTGATTTGCATGAACCATGCAGGGACCTAAGCCTTCTAAAGACAAAGTTATGAGATGGAAAGAAAGAGAAGGGGAAAATAAAAAGACGCACAAGAATCTCGTGCAGTTACTTTTTAATGTCGCATCAGCATCTATTTTTTTGTAATGTACTTGGATATAAAACCTTTATTGTGCTGCTAGAAATTTTGATTAAAAATGGAATGAACTTTATTTGGCAATCTTTCTTTTTCTGAAATCATTCTTTTGTGAGCACTGGTTGTTTTTGATGGTTGTTTTTTAGTGAAAAAGACCTGGGCAGATACTAGAAGAAAACAAAAGCCATCAAACATTCAGTAAGTGCAGGTGCGGGCCTCACCCCAAGCAGCACTTAGCAAGACTGTTTTTTAGCACAACGAATCCTAGTTGTAAACTCCCTATGGATGTGTCATCGGGAAGCCTATATCTTTTCCTACTTTTGTCTACTCTTCATTTTGGAACACATTTCCTTTTGCTACATGGCTGTAAAAATGATTGCCCATATTAAACAACTTGATGAACTCAAGTATCTCAGAACTCACGCTGCCTGACTGGCCTCCACTATAGATCCTAAAGCCAGGGAGGGCGGAGTGTGTGAGTGTGCAGGGGAACTTGTGGCTTTGATGCTGGGGCTTAACTTGAAGGCAAGAGGGTGAAGAAAGAGGGGGAATGTAAGTAGGGTTTCAGGGCAATTTGATTTGATCAGGATAGACATTCTTATTTGTGGATTTAGATTACTTATATAATTTACCTTAAATGACCTTAGAGCAAAGGAAGTCATTTTCAAAACATAATATGCGATGACATCAAAGCTTTTCCCCCCCACCAGTGCATAAACAGGAAAAATATTTTTAATCATTGACAAGGTTAATCATTGACACCACCATACTCACATTCAAGTACAAGACCTTTTTTCTTCCTTCATCTCCCATAGCACTCCAGAGTTCCCCTTTGTTTTACCCTGACATTGAACCTGCATACGATTCTAATATGGCAATTACTTCTCCAGATCCTGCCCTTGGTGCTGATGCTGTAAGACAAGTATTACAGTTCTTCTTTTTTTTTTTTTTTTGAGTTCAGAATAATTGGGTAGTTGGCGTCATCCTGTGACCAGTTTCCCCTTTTCCCGAGGCCTTTTGACTAATGGCCCTAATGGCCCTATTGTTTTTTGCTGGAGCAGCTCAAACCCCATATTGCCATGACGCAAAACACGTTAATTCCTTCCAGGAAACTGAGGGACAGCAAAGCAACATTCCAGGTTGAGAAGCCAACCTTTATGCACCATGACCTAACCTGTTCCAGGTGAAAAATACTGGGTCAGAAATCATTGCACGGCAAGGCTTTTGCTGCGGCCGCTGCAGCGGTTCTCAATGCTGACTGCACATTGAATCACATCGGGAGTCCTACTTAGCGGCCACATCCTGGGCCCTGCCTGAATTTGGTGGAAATGACACATTCTTGGCCCTGTCACGTTCCTGCTGGGATTTGGACTCTCCAGCAGAAGGACCTGGGTGTCTCTATTTTCATTTGGATGAGCCTCTGTGACGATCAGAGAAATCTGGTCGACTTGAAATATGGCATGTACACCAGCAAGGAGCTCTGAGTAGCATGGTTTTGAAATGCATTTGGTGGTCCCAGAGGCATTCCTATGGCGCCCTGGTGGCACGGTGTGTTAACTATGGGTCTGCTAGCCGTGAAGTCAGCGATTGAAACACACCAGACACTCCAAAGAAGAACGACGAGGTTGTCTTTGCCAGTAAAAACTTCAAATCTCAGAAACCTTACAACACAGTTCTACTTTGTCCAATCGGGGTTCCTGTGAGTTGCGATTGATTTGAAGGCAGCGAGTTTGTATTTCATCCCAGTGATATTTATAAAGTGTTTCTTTGCCCTAGGAATACTGTCAATGGAGAAATAACCAATGGGAGAGAAGTTTGCCACTTTGACACTTAGCTATTTGTCCCGGTAACCAAACCAAGTTTCTGATGCTAGAGGATGATGTCCTGTATTAGGTTTTTCTTTTTCACAGGACGGTGGTCAGCATCACCAGATAGCCAGAGTAGTGAAACTTGCTCATTCCCTGCTGCTTTGAAAACTCAAATCACACTCACCGCCATTGAGTTGATTCTCACTCACAGGGACCCTACAGGAAGGGGAGAAGTGCCCGTGTGAGTTTCCAGGACAGTAACTCTTTATCTATCAGAGCAGAAAGCCTCCTCTGTCTGCCAAGGGGAGGCTTGTGTTTTCAAGCTGCTGGATTGAGATTAGCAGCCCAATTTGTAACCCTGTAGGCCAGGGGTTAATACCTCTTGGTGGGCACAGATGGGTGGGTGGGAGTGAGTGGGTGGGGCAATGCCTTGGGTTCTTCTTGTGCTTTAAGAGATCAGTTCAACGTTCCACCTCCAGATGAAAGAGAGCATACACGACCTACAAGTTTATCCACGCAACAGATTCTGTTTGAATGTCTACTCTATCCCAGATTCTGTGTCAGGTCTTGGAAATGGAAAGTACAATGAATTGGGTCTTCTCCTCAAGGAACTGGCAGGAGGGAGCAGGCGTCTTCCAAGTGGGGTCCGAAATTGGCCGCATCCCCATCACCAGGTAACCTGCTGTTAGAATGGAAATGTTCGACCCCACCTCATACTGACGGACTCTGACACCTGATTCAGGAAGATCTAGCAAGCAGCCGTCTCCCAAGCGGGCCCAGTGATCCCAGAGCCCTGTGGTACAGAGCTGACACATGGTGCCCTGATCCCAAAGTCGAAAACACCTGCTGCTCCGGGAGAAAGGTGGCTTGTTTACTTCCGCAAGAGGCACAAACTCCGAAATCCACCAGGTGGGGAAGTGGGGCACTTCTGCCCAGCCCCGTAGGGTCACGATGAGTGGACATTGGGTCGAGAGCTGTGGTTTGGACTTTTGGTGATAGGTCCCCAGGGGTAGTTCTACCCCGACCTATAGACTCGCTGTGAGCAAGAAGTGACTCGATGTTAATGAATTGGAAGTTTGGAGTGATAGGTGCACTGAGGGGTGTGGGAAGAGGCTCAAGGGCTGGACGCAGTAGGAGAGCATTTCTGGGAGCAGGCAAAGTCTGACCCTGAACAAAATCATTGGTGCAAAGTGTCGAGAGGCGCTGCTGGAGATCGGTCAGAATAAATCGTGGATTTTTTCTGAGCTGTTTTTAGGTCATTTCACCGCACTGAATGTGGGCCAAACTTTCAGCTGAGGGGTGGTGTGCTGGGTTCTGTGCTTCGTGGCTGCCTCGGAGATGAGTGGTTAAAGACATACAGATCTAAAAGTCCTTCCTGCATTGGAAAAGCTAACGTAGTAAATATTATAAAAATCTTTTGGGAAAACACAAATAAATGAAAGAGCAGACATAGCTAGAACTTGTGAAGGTAATGGAAGTGTTCAATCGTGACATATTAGAGTAATATTGGCATAATTGAAAATCCCAGGGTATTAAAGAGATTATGCAAGCTTTCAATGGTGGAACCCAGAAAAACAAGTAGTCTGCCCCTTCTTCTGAGGAGCTAGAGTTCAAATCCTCCAAGTGGTCCAAGAAAGAAGGGATTGAAGAGAAGCCAGGAGAGTCCCTGAAGTCCTGCCCGTTGCCTCCCCAATTCTCCCAGGATTCCCTGCAGGCTCTCCTCCACATTTGCTTGATGTGATTACCAAGGACTGACTCTGTTCCAGGGACTATCCACGTATTAATTTTAATATGTTCAATAACACCGAGGAGGAAGTTTTATTAGCTTGTGTTTATAGAGGAAACCGGGACTTAAAGAGATTAAGTGACTCGCTCTCACTCAACAGGCCAGGAACGAACAGCTGGGATTCAAAAGCAGGTCTGTGTAAGAGCCGGCAGTCACGCTGCTCCATGTGCCTGGAGGAAGACGGAGGGTCCTGCCCCCAGGGTCAGCCCGCTAAATGTTCAGGCTCTCCGGATGCCTCATTCATTGCATTCTTCAATTGCCTCACAAGACAGTTTCCTTACCTGGCACTTTCAATCTTCACAAGAACCCACCCTTTCATCACTCCCTGGTCCATTATGCACACTGAAACTCATGCAAAGGACACACGATTCCTCGCTCTTCAATCTAACCAGCATTTGAATGTAACGTTTTGCTCTACTGTAGCTAATTTAATGATCTCTATAATTTCTTTTCACTTCCTAGGTCCAAACAACAAGTGATTGGTTTGTATTTGTAGTACTGTGAAAATCTCTCTCTCTCTCTCTCTATATATATATATATATACATATATATATGTAACAAAATTTGTTATTTTTTAGCAACCTCACTTAAAACACATTTTCATTGGCACCTAATTCATATATCATGTAATTCAATAGTTCAGTCATATCAAGAATTTTATGGTTTTTACCACAATCAATTTTAGAACCCCTCCCACGGTTACGTTGACTTGCAAATGAGTTGCATAGTAACAATCAGTTCTAGTACTTCCTCCCCATTCCTGCCTTCATTGTTTACTCCTGAAACTCCTGCACCCTCCCTTTCTCTTACCCCCCCACCTCTACATCCCCTATAAACCTTTGTATCAGCTATGTTTTCTATGCATCTACTTCTGTGCTTCACCACCTGGGAAAACCAATAGAAACAAACCAACAAATAAAACATAAAATCAACAAATAAGGTGGTAAAGCTAAAATAATAATATAAAGATAAAAATACAAATAATGAGTAAGAAGGGAAAGACCACCCTCAATATTTAAGAAGCCAGCAAAGAAATTTTTATCATGGAACATGCAAGAAGAGATGCTTGTACCTAGAACAAATTCAGTTGGGTCAGCAGGGAGGCCAGCTGACCAAGAATGGAGTGTGATCCAGCATCATCAAGATGACGATGCCCTCTGTCTGAGAGCAAGGCTCTTGGAGAGTCTTGCCTGTGTCTAGTGGAGATCTGCCAGCACCTTAAGCTGACCATACTCTGCAGGTGGGTTTTGGCCTCCCATTACCCTCCATAGCCTTCTACCAATCGGATGTTCGTAATTTAAAAATATATTTATTTAAAACTATTTTAAAGGAATTAAAATGTAAATTAGGTGGGGTTTACCTCTCAGAGCTTCAATGTTGTATTCATCACTTTAAACTACTAATCAAGAGCATCCCCTTCCCCTTCCTTGATTTCTCTTCTCCCTCTTGTGGACCGCAGCCCTCCACCTCACACCTCACTTAGTTCACACCCCACAGCCTCTAGTCCTTTACTTTATCCTCCTTCTCTTGCCCTCCTCCCTCTGGGGAACTCCAGAGAGAAGCCCTCTTAACAGATCTCAGTGATCAAATTTTTCATCTTCTTCCCTGAAATTATATGATTCTTTGTCTTTTCAAATGGCACAGGCTTCTGTGCACACGTGTACTGACTTCTCATGACTGTGAGTTTAAAATTAAAACTTAATTGCTGCTTTAAAAATCACTGCACAAATGATGAAAAACAAAATGTACATACATATGTATGTATACACATATACATATGTATGTATGCATATATACATACATCCATCCCAAATCTATTTTACAGCACACTCTTGTACTTAGCATGATTATGCACCATATATTATAGGTTTCTGTCACAGCTGACAGAGAAGGGTAATAAATCACACCTACCCTAAAAACAACAAAAACAACAACACTCATTTAATTGTTTTGTTTTGTTTTTCTTCTGACACTTACAATGAACAATGAAAGATGCATTTTGGCTAAAAAAAAAATCAAGCGTTCTATAGTTTCACTTCAAAGATTATTGGGAAATTTTCACAGAAGACGGTGTTCCTAGCATCCTATTTCTACACTCTGTTTTATTTAAAAGATATGGCATGGTAAAAGCTAAACAATTCTTTGCCACTTTCAAATGTTCAATTGGATTGTAAGATTTATTTTTCTCCAGACAATTGTAAATGTGCTTGCATTTCTGTCTTCTTCTTTGACAAGATGTGGGGGGAGGAATATAGTGGGGTGCTCAGAGGGACAGGAGAAAACCAAGCACAGTAACACCTTTTTCACATGCAGTGGGCAGCATGTGTTATAGAGTCTCTTGGGAACGAAGCAGAATTTCTTGAGGTCTGCCTGCTGCTCCTTCTCCATGATGGATACAATTGAAATAGACTCAGCACAAAGGAGCTTCTTTCTCTCCCTTTCCCTTATCCGCCTGCTTTCTCTTCGTTACAATCATCGGACAGTAACAGATTAAAACCCACTCTAGCAATGGTGCTACTTAAATGGATCACTTTGCCAAGGGAGATGCAACCCAAGTGCTTATTTTTCATTCAAATGTTCCAGCCTGGGTCGAAGTCGCTCCCAGCTCTAAGTAAATTGAATCACCATTAACCTACGGAAGAAAATAGGAACACAAACACACACTTTCTTATTAGATGATCTTGGCAGGTTGTCTGATCATGCAAACAATTAAATGGAATAATTTATTTATAGCTTTCAAGGGGTCTTAACAAAACCCCTCTAGCTAGAGAAGACAGTCCCTCCCCTTAGAGAAGACTAGCTGGAATCTTGAACTACAAATCCTTTGGAGTTTGGGGAATGTCTGCTAGTTTGTTTCTGTTAGATAGTTAATGGTCGCTGTGCTCTGCAAGAAGGAACCATTCCAGGTCCTTGCAAACCAGAGTGATCCAGGACCAGCAGCATCTGGGAGCTTGTTAGAGGCAGAATCTTGAGTTCCAGCTCCTCATCGACTGAACTTGAATCTATGTTTTCAAAGATTTCCCAGGTAAGTTGTGTGCTTATTAAAATGAGAAAGTGAGGTCCAAGCAGTGGTCCTCAAACTTTATCATGGATGAGAATTGTGGGAGCCAGTTAAAACACATGCTGCTGGGCCCTATTCCTCTCTTCACAGAGCCCTAGTGGTGCAGGTACTGAAGTGGTTTACCAAAAAGAAAGAACCTTGAGCCCACCAGCAGTCTGTGGGAGACAGACTGTGATGCTATGATGTTGTCAATCGCCTCATACGCATTTGAAATTGGACATTGCATACAGAAGACGGAAACATCAATGCGTTTGAATTACATTCCTGGCAAAGAAGGTTGAAAGTCCCACGGACTGCCAGAAGAACAAACTTATCTGTCTTGGAAGAAGTACAGCCAAAATGCTCCTCAGAGGCCCTTGCGGAAAGGTTTCTTCTCCCTCACTTTGGGCATATTTCCAGGAGAGACGAGTCCTTGGAAAAGGACATTGTGTTTAGTAAAGTAGAGGGTCAGTGAAAAGGAGTAAGCCTCTTCACGTTATGGGTTGACATAGTGGTTGCAACAATGGAATCAAATAGAAGAAGAATGGTGACAATGACAAAGGACTGGGCAGTGTTTCAGTCTGTTGGACAGAAGTTTCCTGTGAGTCAGAACTGGTTAGAAGACACCTAACAACAACGATGACAACAATAACAACAGCTGAGACCAACTGAACGAGAAGTTCTGTGCGCAAGGTCCAGGAATCTGTGTTCTACTAAGCCCTCCAGGAGATTCTGGTGATTTCTGAAGTTTCAGAATCAATGCTCTACTGAAATGATGGTGATTAACTAGTAGATTTTAATTATTTTTTATAGCCATAATTGACAAAATAAGACATTGAAAACTTTATGCTAATCCAGCAATGAAAACTTTTTTTTGGTTGGTTTATGAGATCTGAAAGTCAAGCAATAGAATGTACTAGAGATTAGTTAAGGAATATGTTGTACTGCTGAGGATAAAGTGCAATTTTAAAAACAGGGAAAGACCAGGAAAATGAGTGTGTGTATAAACATACAAATGAGTCCCCGAAAGTCAATGCTGGGGTCTCATTACTAACACCTTTATGCAATTACTGCTGGAAAATGAATATACTCACTAAGCAACACTAACTAAGAAAATTCAAATTTCCTATGCAAAATAATGAAAACCAGACAGAAAAAAAAGGCTCCATAAATATTGATGATCTTATTCTTCAACTCTCTGGTAATTAGTCAGTCTTTGGGTTTTATTGCTACCAAAGTTGGTATACAGAAATTACAACCCTTAAAAAAGGAGGAAGCCAAACCTTTTGCGAACTGTATGTTTCCTTTTGGAAGCATTGCTATATAAGACATGAAGTTAGCACATTAACCTTGGATTCTGTAGCCAACCAAGGGCTGGGAGCTTGTCTAAGTGAAGTGGAGTAGATAAAATGTGAACCAATGTAAGGAATGTGTCATGACTGGACCTGGGCACTGAAGACTATCTAATAACCTATGTCCTTGCAGGAGGAGAGAGTGTCACCTCAGGGATCTGACTGACTTGGATTTCTAGATTCTAGATCAGTTTCTGCATCCGTGTGTAGTATTATCCATTTTATTACAACGTTCCACTTTTCTAAGTGCAGGCAAATCGACATGGCTGAATACATTAACTGTTGTAAGGCTGTTCATTAACGCACCTACATTTGAAAAAGCTTTGAGATTCTTAGAGGGAATTGGCCTTAAGATGTCCGAACCATTACTATTTCCCTTTTACAAAGAGTTCCTGCAAAGGTTAGCTTAGAGGAAATTCAGACATACAAAGAGAAAAAGAGGAGATGAAAGAATCAGTGCTATTGTTTCGTGTGAATGACGTACCTCCCCTCCACTCCACATTAAAATTAGAATTCTTCCCCTTTGACGTTTGAAGGTTTAATTATCCTCTGGGTTTGGGGGGTGGTTCTTTGCTCCTAATTTCTCAAGCTGAAGCCAAGTGGACCATTGTTCTTTTGGTGACTCAAAGCGGTGGTGTCTAGGATGGTTGCCGGCCACGAGTGGCTTTTGAGCCCTGGAAAGGCAGCTCACCCAAATCAAGATGTTCTGTAAGTGTAAAATATGTGTTGGAGTTAATAAATTTACTGTGGTAGAGAGTGTAAAATATCACATTAATCATGAAAGAATATTGATATATTGAGTCAAATAAAATACTTTATTAAAACAATTTGACCTGCTTCTTATTGCTTTTTAAAACATGGCTATCAGAAAATTTAAAATGTAATTTATTTTCTATTGCACAGCACTGTTCTAGAATGATTTTTTCTTACATGTTACGGGTGCAGTTAAGAGTAAAACAGACACGATACCATTTTCTACCCTGCTTTGAATGATAATGAAGACCTGCACCGCTGATGAAGAACCCATTGCCAAACAAAGGCTGTGGATTTTCTTAAATTCGATCATAAAACAGCTCCCATGGTCTAAGTCTTGATGAGGTTACAGGAAGCCAGTAAAATAATTATCCTTGGTGTTCAGGATGATTCATCCAAAAAAATTCTGGTAATCAAAGACAAGACTATGTGGTCTTTTAAATTCTTATTTTTCTTTATAATAAAATAGAGGCGGCATTTAAAAATGGATGAAAGTATGTACATTAAAAAAAAAAAGAATTCCTCTGTCTCTGGCGCGCAGGCTGAGAACTAGACCGTAACCACACCCCTGAAGTCCCTTCCATGTCCTTTTCCTTCTGCCATAGATTTGCTCTTTCACATGGGGTCGCTCTGAGCTGAAAGATGACTTGGGGCACCTGGCAGCAGGCCCAGGCTCAGCGATGGCAGAGGCATGTGGTGGAGGGGGCTGCTATCTCTAAATTATTCCGAGATTGGGACGCGGGCCAGAGACATACAACTTGGAATGTGGTGAAAGAGAGAAATAAACTTCTATTGTTTGGGGCCGTTGTGTATTAGTGGGCCTCTTTGTTCCTGCCAACTTTCTTTCCCTTAAAAAGTCTCTTGTCACTGCTCCGGGTTGTGAATACAGCGTGCTGGCATGGAGCAGGGAGCCAGTATAGGGGTCTGAGGGTCTGACCCTAATCCCAAACATGCCTCCCCCCAGAAGAATTTACTTCAGAGGTCAGTACTGAAGCTGCAGCTCAGGGAGAGGGACATGTCTGACCAGACCACAAGGGAGTAAATGAAGAGGGAGGAAGAGAGAGTGGAGCACACCCCGGCCCACTGAGCCTTGAGGATGATATCCCTGCTCAGAACAGCCTCAGATGCACTGGTAAGACCATATGGCTGGCCCCACTATGAGACAAGATGTCCCTCACTGACCCACAGTCCTATAGGGGAAAACACTGGAGTGTTGGGATTGTGTCCTGTCTGACTTCACCATACCAAGGCAGAACACTAGGGGTGGGTCAGAGCAGTGGGGGAAGGTAGGGGGTGCAGAGCAGGGAATGCCAAGGATAGATTTTGGGGCCAGGGAGTGGCACACCATAGGACTTGATCTGAGGACGCTTCTAGAGGCCAACAAACAGAACTTGAACCCTTCCCCTCTCTCTTTTTTTGTTTTTTTGGGCATCACTGCCCTCTGGTGGGAGTGGAAGGTCCAGCCTTGCTGCTGCTGGATTTGAGCCAGTGGGCCACAGTCTTGCACTCAACCATCATGCCACTGGGGCTCAACTCTTTTTTTCCTTTTTAAAAATCATCTTAAAAAAATCATTCTACTGGGGGGCTTATATAAGTCTTATCACAATATATATGCAACATACGTTGTGTCAATATCTACATTTTTTAAAAATTAGGGGCTCATACAACTCATCACAATCCATACATCCATCCTTTGTGTCAAGCACATCTGTACATTTGTTGCCATCATCATTCTCAGAATATTTCCTCTCTACTTGAGCCCTTGGCATCAGCTCCTCATTTTTCCCCATTCCTCCTGATACCCCCTTCCCTCATGAATCCTTGATAATTTATAGATTATTGTAATTTTATCATATCTTGCACTGTATGACGTCTCCGTTCAACCACTGTTCTGTTGTCCATCCCCCAAGGAGGAGGTCATATGTAGATCTTTGTAATCTGTTCCCCCTTTCTACCTTGTTTCGCCACTTTCACCACTGGTCCTGAAGGGATTATCTGCCCTGGATTCCCTGTGTTTTCAGTTTCTATCTGTCCCGGTGTACATGCTCTGGTCTACTCAGATTTGAAAGGAGGAATTGGGATCATGAGAGTGAGGGGGGCTCTTTAGGAACTAGGTTCAGTATTAAGGTAGCAGATGGACATTGGGTCTCCACTCAAGTATTCCCTTAATGTAAGAACACTTGCTTCTTTTAAACTGGCATTCCATGATGCTCACCTTTTGACACCATCACTGAAGATAAAGTGGGTGCACAAGCAAATGTGGTGAAGATTGCTGATGGTGCACAGCTATCAAAGGATATAGCATCTGGGGTCTTAAGGCTTGAAGGCAAACAAGCGGCCATCTGTCTGAGAAGCAAAAGAGTCCACATGGAAGAAGCACAGCAGCCTGTGTGATCAAGAGGTGTCAAAGAGATCAGGTATCAGGCACCAAAGAACAAAATATCATATCATTGTAAATGAGGAGAAGTACAGATTGGGGACCCAAGACCCATCTGTAGGCAAGTGGACATTCCTTTATAGAAGGGTCACCTGGGAGGAGAAGAATCAATCAGGGTGCAGTGTAGCAATGACGAAATACACACAACTTTCCTCTAGTTCCTAAATGCTTCCTCCCCCCGACCCTCCCCCACTCTCATGATCCTAATTTTACATTACAAATCCAGGTAGACCAGAGGATGCACATTGGGACAGATAGAAACTGGAAACACAGGGAATCCAGGACAGATAATCCCATCAGGACCAGTGTTGAGAGTGGTGATACAGGGAGGGTGGAGGGAAGGTAGGGTAGGAAGGGGAACCGATTATAAGGATCTACATATAACTTCCTCCCTGGGGGATGGGCAACAGAACAGTGAGTGAAGGGAGGCATTGGACAGTGTAAGATATGGCAGAATAATAATTTATAAATTATCAAGGGTACATGAGGGAGAGGAGAGCAGGAAGAGAGGGGAGGATAGAAGGAACTGATACTAAGGGCTCAAGCAGAGAGCAAATGTTTTGAGAATGATGAGGGCAACAAATGGGGGTACAAATGTACAAATGTGCTTGACATACAATGGATGGATGTATGGATTGTGATAAGAGTTGTATAAGGCCCCAATAAAGTGATTATAAAAAGAATTGTATGAGCCCCCAATAAAATGATTAAAAAAATTATCTTGTCTCTCTGGTCTTCATTCATAGTCAATTCTCTTTTCTGTTTTCTTGCCCACACATTCCCTTAATAGACTGTGTTTTACTTACTACGTGTCCATTTAGTGTTTAATTTCAATGCTTAAGTTTTCAAAACATTTCTAGGATTAGATATTCAAAAGAAACTTTACGTGCTGTGCTAAACATGCCTTTTGATATTCTGTGCAGTAGATGGTCATTCAAATATTTGAAGGGCTTTTTTGGGGGCGGAGAGAGGTAGCTGGAGGACTCTGACTTTACTCTTTTCTTTCTAGTCGTCTTACCCGTGGTCATGATTCCTCATAATTCGGATTCTGAGTTCTTCCATTTTCCTTGGGACTTTATCCATGGAGATTCTTTGTGTCCTGAGATGAAGGAGGTTTCTGCCACCAAGGATTTGCCTTTGCTTTCCTTAGAAGCCTGTCTGAGACCACTTTCCCTAAAATCACTGATGATGTTTTCCCTAGGCTGATTTCATCCTGTGACCCTGTCCTGCAAGCCCGCATGAGAGCCAGGTTGTGGGTACGAATTCTCAGGGCATTCTTTCCCTCATGCTACTCGCTGCCAGGTTTTGAGACTGTAAGTGCTCCATTCAACCTCCTGGCAGGTGGAGTGGGTAGTTTATTTTAGTCCATTCTTCACCCTGCGTATTCTTTTAGATCTTATTTTATAGGTGTTTTCATACAGGGTGTTCTATCTTGGGTGGTCCCTCCACTTTTTCTTTGCTTCCAGAGCATGAACATCTGTGTTGACATTCACTGGGTTCAGCAAAGGCCCAGGGGGAGAGTGAATCCTGGTTCTGCCTCACTTAGTCTTGGCTGGAATATGGATGTCTTCAAGAAGATGTTTTTATATTTTCTCCAGGATTTTTCATCATTGGTCCTGAGACTTATCCTGCTATGTTGCCAGAAACTCAACGGCCTTTTCAGAACTTGTGTAACCGAGCCATCAGTCTTTTGAATAACGACTGGCTTATCGAAGGGGCATGTCAACGAACCCAGGGACAAAGGAAAGCAAGTGATCTATAGCCAATGGTGAGGCAGACATAGGGTGCTCACTGGGGCTTGATTAGGGCAGTGTAGTTGGGAAGAATAACTGAAACCTGAATGAAGGCTGAACTTGATAGTGGGATGAGAGGAAAGTAAAAGGGAATAGAGGAAAGAACTACGAGTCAAAGGACACTTATAGAGGTCTAAATACAGGCATGTACATCTGTAAACATATTTATATTTACTGATAAGCAAATAGATCTAGGTATATAGGATAGCAGATGGATATTGGACCTTGACTTAAGTACTCCCTCAAGGGAAGAAAACTTTGTTCTACTCACGTGGCATTCTGCGATGCTCACTTTCACAACACAATTGCTGAAGACAAAATGGGTGCATAAGCAAATGTAGTGAAGAAAGTTGATGATGTCTGGTTACAAAAACTATATAGCATCTGGGGTCTTAAAGTTTCGAAGATAAACAAGCAGCTATCTAGCTGAGAAGCAACAAAGTCCACATGCACGAAGCACACCAGCCTGTGTGATCAAGAGGTGTCGAAAGAATCAGGTATGAGGCATTAAAGAACAAAAAAAATCATAGCACTGTGAATGAAGGGGAGTGCAGATTTGGGGACCCAACACCCATCTGTAGGCAATGGAAATCCCCTTAAAGAAGGGTTTCAGGAAGGAGATGAGCCAGTCAGGGTGCAGTGTAGCAACATGAAACATACAACTTTCCTCTGGTCCTTAGATGCTGCCTCATGATCCCAATTCTACCTTATAAATCAGGCTAGACCAGAAGATGTACACTGGTGCTGATAGGAGCTGAAAACATGGAGAATCCAGGACAGATGGTCCCTTCAGGACCAGTGTTGAGAGTGGTGACACTAGAAGGGTGGAGGGAAGGTGGAGTAGAAAGGAGAACTGATTACGAGGATCTACATATGACCTCCTCCCTGGGAATGGGCAACAGAAAAGTGGGTGAAGGGAGTGTTGGACAGTATAAGATATGATAAAATAATAATTATAAGTGATCAAGGGTTTTTGAGGGAGGGGGAGTGGGGAAGGAAGCAAACGTTTTGAGAATTATGAGGGAAACAAATGTAAAAATGTGCTTGACATACAATGGATGGATGTATGGATTGTAATAAGAGTTGTATGAGCCCCAATAAAATTATTTAAAAATTAAAAAATATTCTTTTAGGTGCTCATACAACTCTTATCACAGTCCATCCATCCATCCATATATTAAGCACGTTTGTACATTTGTTGCCATCATCATTCCCAAAACATTTTTTAAAAAAATCACTTTATTGGAAGCTTGTACATTTTTTGGGGGGCCTGTACAATTCTTATCACAATCCATACATCGAATGAATCAGACATGTTTGTACATATCTTGTCTTCATTCTTTTCTAGACATTTACTTTCTATTGAGCCCTTGATTTCAGTATCTTTTTTCCTCCTCTTCTCTCTCCACCAACCTTCATGACCCCATGATAGATTGCACATTGTTACTTTCATCTCTCACACCAAGTGCCGTCTCCCTTCTCCCATGTTTTCTGTTGTTCTTCCCCTTTTAGAGGAGTGCATGGTTATGTGTCAATCATTGCCATCAGTTCCCCCTTTCTCCTTTTCCCTCCCCTCTTCCCCCTACCCTTCCGGTATCACTATTCCCACTTCTGTTTCTGGATTCTGTGTGTTCTGAGTTCCCATCCCTTTCTATACCTGTGTACATGTTTGGTGTAGTCTGAATTGAGAAGAAGCACGAGGAGTGGGGGTGGTGGTGGTGGTGGTGGTGAGGAGCCTCAAGGAACCAGAGGAATATAGTGTGCTTCATTGATGTTTTACTGTACCCTGGTGACTCAGCTTTTCCCTGTGGCCCCTCTGTGGGAAGATTTTTCCATTGTCTATAGATGGGCTTTGGGTCTCTGTTTCAACCCTCCTCATTCTTAACAATATTTTTGTTTATTATGTGTCTGCTGATGCCCATTATCTGCTCTCTATGTCTCCTCATGATTGCACCAAAGTGTACTTCTTCCATGTGGATTTGTTGCTTCACGGCTGAATGGCAGCTTGTGGAACTTCAAGCCTTTAGGACCAGATGCTGTATATTTTGATAGCCAGGCACCATCCCCCTTCTTCACCACATTTGCTTATGCACTTGTTTTGTCTTCAGTGATTGTGTTGAGAGGGTGAACATATCAGATTGCCAATTTGTTAGAACAAAGTGTTCTTGTACTGAGAGAGGACATGAGCAGAGGCCTGAAGTCCATTTCCTGCCTTGGTGTATTGCTGTATAAATATATGTACATAGGCCAATACATCTCTTTTTGGATTAATGTATGTATATATGTACACTGCTATGTTTATACCTCTATCCATTGCTTTGCTTCCTTGGTCCTTCCTCTGTTTCCTTTTTTAACCTTCTTCTACCCCACTGTCACTTTCCTTTCATTTCCACCTTTTGGTAAAACATTTTCTTTTTACTTGAGCCCTTGGTACCAACTCCTCATTTTTTCCCCTCCCTCCCCCACTGTCCCTTCCTCATGAATCTTTGATAATCTAGAAATTATTATTATTTATTAATGTCTTACACTGACAGATATCTCCCTTCACCCACTTTTCTGTTGTCTGTCTCCCAGGGAGGGAGTGATATGTAGATCATTGTGATCAGTTCTCTCTTTCTCTCCCCACCTTCCCCTTTACCTTCCTGGTATCTTTTTATTGGTCCTAGGGGTTTATCTGTCCTGGATTCCCTAGGGTTCCACTTCTGCTCTGAATCCATGTATATGCTCTGATATAGCCTGATTTGTAAGGTAAAATTGGGATCATAATAGTGGAGATGGGATAAAGAGGGGAGGAAAAGCATTAAAGTGCTAGAGGAAAGTTATATGTTTCATTGGTGCTACACTTCATCCCGACTAGCTCATCTTTTCCTTCTGTATATGAAACACAGTTCTGATCTTACATATATGAAATCACAATGAGTTGGAATTGATTCAATAGCATCTGTTTTGGGTGTACAAAATACCAAATCATTCATTAGTACTTCAACTATGTTATTACATTACAATACACCTATAAAGAGACTTAATTACCTAGTCTTTCCATGTAACAGCTGCTATTAATATTTACCAAATGCCAGGTATTTGCCAGATAATTAACATTATTCCTTAAACAAACAAACAACTTTTAATCGTGATTTGGGTGACAGTTGACATAGCATATCAGTTTTTCCTTTCAACATCTCACTGCCTGCTGATGGTTGCACTCTCCATGCCTCTCATTGTAGCAGCCCTCACCCTCCTTTCCATTTGTCCTTCTTCTGATCCCTTCCTGCCATCTACACCCTGTCCCTGATCAATTGGACACATGTAATCTCAAATTGTTGATTATTTTGAGGAGTGTGCACCTCCCTGATGTTATTGTTCACATGTTGTGTGGCAGAAAGCTGTCTGCTGTGTGACTGAAAGCTCAGGTATGAGGGTGAGCTCACTTCTGGGCTTGAAGAGTGACCAAGAGGCATAATATTGAGGGTTCCTTGCCTCTATTTAACCAGAGACCTGGATATTTTTAAAAAATGAATTCACATTTTGTGTCACATGTTTCTCCCATTTTTTCCAGGACCTTCCAACAGAGGTAGTGATAGCCAGGCAACCTCTTGTAATTCTGGCCATAGAGGTTGAGGTCTGTGTGGTTCATTCATCCTAAGGACTAATTTTTTCCATGAAGAAACATTTTTCTTCACCCCTCTTTGCTTAGGATGAAGCAAGACAAATAATTGTTCTAAGCTGGCTGCTCACAAGCTTTCAAGACCCCAGTCACCATTCCCTAAGGTAGAATGTAGAATATTTTCTTTGAAGACTATGTGGAGCCAATTTTACCTTGATATGCTCCCAAGACCATAATCCTGAGTTTCTAGACCCAGTGACACAGTGACTCTTTCCTTCAAAGTGTTTGCTTCCTGTGTACTCCACTACATTAATGGATGTATTTGCAACATATGTAAATATGACGGGGCTTCAAAAAGTTTGTGGGGTAAATTCCATTACCTCTCAATTCCATTTTTTAAAGAAATTTTTTGAAGCCCTCCCTAAATATCTACAACTAGCTATAAGCTCTGTCACACCTACATGTATTTGTGGGTGTAGTTCCATTTCTGTTCAGCTTGTGTATCTATCTATGTACCTACTCACAAATTATTGCTGTTACTGTTATTGCAGGACTATGTATGCAATGATGTTCATCTCTGTTGCTTTGAACTCTTATTGTTCTCCCAGTGACTTCTTCAGTCTTAATCATTGCTTGTTGTTCAAATTGTCTTAGTCTATGTTAGTTTAGGTAGGTTTTTCTAGGTTCTTGAATTTGTTGAAAGTACAGTTCATGACAACCTTCAGTATCTATCCTATTTATTCCAGTTGGTTTTGTTGTGACATCACCTATTTCATTGCTTAGCTATCTTATTTGCCTTCATTAGATTTCTTAGTGGTTTTCTGATTTTACTAATCCTTTTAAAGAAAGTACTAACTTCTAGTCTTGTTGATTCTTTCTACTGATTTTCTGTTGAGTTTCTTTCTGGTTGTCAGGTCCTTCCTTGAGAGTGGTATATTAAGTCTCCTAGTATTACTGTAGGGTTAAAACATTCTGTTCAAATATTTTAAGGTGTGTTCATACATTTTGGAGGTCTTTCACTGGGAGTGTAGGTATTTATTATGTTTATTATTATTGTTTCCTTGTTATTTTTTTCATTTTGTGGCATCACTGCTCTGGTGGGAGTAGGAAGCCCAGCCTTGTTCTTGGAGAGCTGCTGCTGGATTTGAACCATCAACCCTGTGGGCCACAGTCCTGCACACAACACGAGGCCACCAGGGCTCAGCTGTTTCATTGCTCTTTTAATCATTGATGGTCCAGTTGAGATTTTTGTATTCTAATCCATACTGAAAGCTGTACTCTTTGATTTTAATCAGTAAATACCTTAAATCTCCTTTGTTTTCAGTCAACACAGCTGTATTATTTACGTACTGCAGATTGTTAATGAGTCTTTCTTCTATTCTGATGAATGTTCTGCACAGAGTCCAGATTCTTGGATTATTTGCTCAGCATATTGATGGATGATGAATGTACACAATGCCAACATACACCTTTCCTGATTTTAAATCATGCAGCATTCCCTTATTCTGTTGGATAATTGCCTCTTGAACTATGAAAACAATGAAGTGTTCTGGGATTCTTATTCTTCAAAATGCTAGCCATTGTTTGTTACACAACACATAGTTGAGTGCTGTTGCATAATAAATAAGGCATATGTATTTTCCTGGTGTTTTCTGCTTTCAGCTATCTAACATCAACAAAGATATATTTCATTCCATGTCCCCCTCATCTTCATTTTTTTCAATATCTCACTTTCCTTTTTTTTCTTATTTATTTTTTATTGGGATTTAATACATATATAATTCTATAGTTTAATCACATCAAGTAGCTACCACAATCAGTTTCAAAACACTCTTTTACTTCCGGGACTCCTTTTACCCTTGCCCCATGTACTTAGGTGACCAGATGTCCCGCTTTTTAACAATTTAACAACATCCCGTGGCCTTTTAAAATTAAAATAAATATACTACAATACTATTTTTGCTTTCTATGAAAATTTTTGTTGCTCCGTATAGACCACATTTTTAATCAAGACCCCCCCCTTCCCCTCCCCTCCTCAGTCAATGGTGTCCTGCTTAAAATCTGGTTACTACCCATGACGACCACTGTCCCTCCGCCGACCCCCTCCAGGAACTCTTACTCGACTTGCTGCCCTATAGGTTCATCAATCCTGGGTTTCATATACTGAAAATAAGAAAACACACATAACACATGTGAGATAAACCACAATGTGAAAAGTCAAACAAAAGCAAACAAAAAAATACAGAAAATGTCAAAAACCAGATCAGGCCTAAGGTGCATCAGAGTGGAGATTAACTGACAAGGTGATAACTGTTCAAGTCAGGTTTCTCCCTTTGATCGTCTATAGTCATCTCTCCAGTGCATTCTGTTTTTCCCTCCCCAATGAGTTTATTGGGGGCTCTTGCAGCTATTATAACATTCCATGCATCATTTGTATCAAGTACATTTGCACACATGTTGCCATCTTCATTTCCAAATATATTTTCTACTCGAGCCCTTGGTATAAGTTCCTCTTTCCCTTTCCTCCCCCTTTTAAAAATAAATCATTTTTTATTGAGGACTCATACAGCTTTCATCATGATCAATATATATGTCAATTGTATGCAGACCACAATTGAACACTCGTTGCCATCATCACTCTCAAGATATCTTCCCTCCTTTGAGGCTCCCAGTACTAGCTCCCCATGTTTCCCCTCCTACTCTGCTTTCCCTCCCCCATGAACCCTTAATAATTTACAAATTTTTATTACTTTTTCATATCATACATTGTCTGATGTATCCCTTAACTCACTTCCCTGTTGTCTGTACCCCAGAGATCCCTGCAATTGGTTCCCCTTTTCTACTCTACCCTCCCTCCAACCTCCTGGTGTCCTCACTCCCACCACTGGTCCTGAAGGGGTCATCTGTTCTAAATTTCCCATGTTTCCAACTCAGGTGTACATCCTCTGGTTTAGCTGGATTGTCAGGTAGAATTGGGATCATGAGAGTGGGTGGAAGGAAGCATTTGAGAACTAGAGGAAAGTTGCATATTTTGTTGTTACTACACTGCACATTGGCTGGCTCATCCCCTCCCAACAACCTCTCTATAAGGGAATATCGCTTCATCTATTGATGAATTTTGAGACCCCAGTCTGTACTCCCCCTCATTTATAATGATACAATTTTTAGTTCTTTGATGCCTGATACCGATGCTTTTGACACCTCGTGGTCACACAGGCTGGTGTGCTTCTTTCATGTGGGCTTTGTAGCTTTTCAGCTAGATGGCCACTTGTTTACTTGCAAGCCTTTAAGACCCCAGATGCTACATCTTTTGATAGCCAGGCACCATCAGCTTTCTTCACCACATTTGCTTATGTACACATTTGTCATCAGCAAACATATCAGGAAGGTAAGCATGCAGTGTTATGATTTTTAGTTCTTGAAGCCTGATAACTGATCCCTTTGACACCTTGTGGTCCCACAAGCTGGTGTGCTTCTTCCCTGTGGGCTTTGTTGCTTCTGAACTAGATGGCTGCTTGTTTACTTTCAAGCCTTTAGAACCCCAGATGTGGCCACTTTGGATAGCTGGGCACCATCAGCTTTCTTTGCCATCTTTGCTTATGCACATATTTGTTTTCAGCGATTGTGTCAGGAAGGTGAGCATCATGGAAAGCCAATTTAATAGATCAAAATGTTCTTGTGCAGTGCACTCTGTTTAGTAACCAATTTCCTCCAATCCCTCAAATATGGATAGAGGGAAATCACAGAAGGCTTATTTCCTATGTGGAGCCCACAAATGTATCTTGGGCTCCCACTGTCCTTCATAGTCTTCTGTAAACTGGATTCTCACAATTTGGGCTCTGATAGTATTCCCTCCTTGACTTCATGATTTACTGTCCTTTGGTAACTAATATCGGTGTGCTTCTTCCATGTGGCCTTAGTTGACATCTCACTTAGATTGCTGCTTGTTTAGAAATAAGCCTTTAAGACCCCAGCCATTATTTTAAAAATCATTTTATTGGGGGCTCATATAATTCTTATCACAATCTATACATCCAGCCATTGTGTCAACACATTTGCATATTTGTTACCATCATCATTTTCAAAATATTTGCTATTTGAGCCCTAGTATCAGCTCCTAATTTCCCCCCTTCCCTCCTCTACCCTTCCACCCTCATGAATCCTTGATAATTTATAAATTATTACTATTTCATGTCTTACACTGACCAATGTCTCCATCCACTTTTCTGCTGTCCTTCACCTTGGGAAGGGGTTATATGTAGGTGATTGTGATTGGTTCCTTCCACCACTTTCCCCTTACCTCCTGGTATCACTACAGTCAATTTGGATCCTGAGGGCCCCAGCCACTATTTTATCTAATAACTGGCACTATCTAATTTCTTCCCAACACTTTTATATAACATGCGTTCCCTTCTTAAGGGCAAGTATTGAGGAGGGCCATGATGTAAGAACTAATTGTTCTTACATTGGAGCTAGGATTTAGTATGAGCCCCAAACCCATTCCTGGATCTGTGTGTATGTGTGTGTTAATCTGCCTTTGGCTCCCTTTTAAAACCTCCTTGTTAATTTATGGTAGAGAGTCTTATCGATCATCCCCCTGGGGCATAACAATCTTCCATTACTGCTGTCCTTGAATAACCCCTGGTACTAATTTTTTAAAGCCCTGTTGAGAGAAAGATATTGGGTCAATATTGGATAATTCCACATCACAGGATCTAAATTACTCATTTGTACAGAATCAATCCTTTTGTGGCTAGGTGCTATTTACACAAACAATGGGAGTTAATTTTCAGGGAAATTTACAATAATAATCATTGTGAATGTCAGTCACAAGTTTGCCAGAATACTACATATTTTAATACAGCGTATAGGGCATTGATATATTGATATCATATTTGTCTGCCTTCCAACGGTTCATCAATATTGGTACAGTTAACTTCTACATCCTCAGACACCATGTATTTTCCATCTTAAGTTCTCAGACTACAAGTCTGTCTGAAGGAGAGGTCAGTGCACCCAGTGGATTTGCTGCTTCCAATTTCATGGATGCAGTCTCTGGGGCATGCTGTGTGCCTTGAAGATCAGAATTTAATTCCCCAGCATTCCATGATACCTGACCTGGATCATCAAGATGCACCCAGAAGCCTGGGTCAATGTGTTTCATTTGGTGCATGCCACCAGGGGCACTACCCCCCCCCCCCCTTTAGGGTCCCTAAAACATTTCCAGTCACTCTTCCCCCCTAATTGGAGGCTGTTCCGCCTGCATTTTTGACCAACAATTATGCATTTCTGTTCCCTTAAACCTGTTTGTTCCTTATACCCACTCCTGACACAATTTTCCCATCAGTTTCCTTCATCCCTCTGATAGGGCTGCCTACCTGTGAGACGTTGTGGGGGGGGGGAGGGGCTCATAATAGCTTTGCATGGCACTCACTCAGTAGACAACATCCCCTTACCCTCCCTTGAGCATTTGCCCCTAGCTGATGTGAAGCACCCTGTGGTAAAGTGCATGTCTTCTTCTGAATCCCAGCTCAAATTTCTAGAAGTTTCCAGCTGATGTATCACTGCATTCTTTTGAGCTATTTTCAGAAAAATTTCATTTGCGTGTGAATATTAGTGATATTGTGTAGCAATCCCCATAGTCCATTGCATCACCTTTCTTTGGCTTGGACACAGTATGGGTCTCTTCTGTCAGTTATCCTTCCATATTTCTTGGCCTGGAAGATTGAGCACGTCTGTCTAGCATCATGTCAGTTTGTGGAAACATCTCCATTGGTGGTATTTTGTCAGTTCCCGGGACCTTATTGTCTTCTAACCCTTTCAGTGTCACTTGGATTTTACAGCACAGCTAATCGCTGAATATAGTTTTTCTAGCCCTAGTCCTCCATTTGGTGATGTATCATAAATTCTAATCTCAACACTTGGGGTTATAATCTTACTTTGGAATGAGTTATCTGTTATGCTAATGAAGCAGGAATTTGTGGGATGTGTTTTGAGTCCCTACCTTACTAGAGCGTATGATTCAAGTCACCATTGTTTATTTCTATAGCTGCACAATAGCTGCCAGCTCTGCATATCTGATCTGAGACAAAGAATTACCTTTTGATTTTTAAGCTTCCGGCTTAATTGAGCAAAGCAAGAGGTTAGGGGTATGGAACCAAGTGAGACATGGCCTGCCTAAGTGGCAAAGAGGTAATCAGTGAGCTCTCTATCTAACCTTTTGATGTCAGAAAATAAAACCATGCCTCTATCAAATCTCCCGACAGGATGCCATCTTTGTGATCCTCCCACTTGCTGACTGAGCTTGAACCTAAGACTAGTGCTTAGTCACCTGATGACAAATACCAGCTAGCGGCTTCCCTAAGAAAACTGTCGACCCAGGATGAGGGAATCATTTTGACCTGCTCTGAGAACTCTGAAAGAGCGTTTGCTTTCTTGGTCTGTATTGTGTGTGTGGTTTGCCTCCTCCTGACCTCCTGCTAATAAAACTTGAGTCAGAAGCCTTTGCCCAACTTCACCAGCTTCTGCATCCTGGGAGCCAACCGCGAGATTTGATGCCAATGAGAGGAATCCCCAGAAAGACATCTGAACTATGATTTGAGACTTGCCAACCTTACTAACTACATAACCGATTACCTGAATGGTTTGTGAGTTATGTAATATGTTGCAGTAAATTGTGGAACCCTACGACTTGAGAGATAAAACTCAGGGGGAGGGATATTAGGAATAATGGAATATTATAGGATTTTGGAAAAGGTGGACGTTTGGCACATCTTTAACTTTCCTCATGGGGACCAGCTCTATACTAAGTCTCATAAAAGAAACGATTTTTTTAGACTTCTTTCTTCAGTACCATTGTTTCTCGACCATATGCTGCCTTATGAACACTCAGCAGTTACTTTTGGTATAGTGACTCTGGGCATTCCTTCTATTTTCTTCCATTTCATTTTCCATATTTACTGAATTTCTCTATATTCTGCGAACAGAATTCTTCAGTATTTTAATCTTGTGCATTCTTCCAGCAATATAATGGCAGGCTACCAAACATCTATGATCATGCTACTGTCTTAGGTATCCTTAAAAAGCTTTCAAGGCATACATTAATTGTCACATCTGTGTCTTGAAGTTTAGCTGGGTTGAATTCACCTTTAGGCTTTATATTTGAAAATGTAATTCAGAAAGATGAGTAAATTAAAAATCTTTATACTAATTATCTTTTAATATTGAGGTGTTATTACTTTTAATCTCTTATTAGTTTGAGAAGGCTTTGAGGAAGAATGGTTAATGGGCAACACTGAGAAAACTAATCAATGGTTTTAAAATTTCCACTGGTGAAATAATGGCTAATTTTCAACACCTATTTAATAATGCATTTCAGAGAGTAATTGGGTAATAAATGTTAAATAAAATTTTCTGATAAGTCCAATGGGCCACAGAAAGTTTAATTTACCAGCTTCAGCTTAATTTATATAGCAATGTAGAAGTTTAAAAAGAAATAGGAGCTTTTTAAAAATTGGTCCTGGCAATACTGAATATCCCCTTGCAGAAAGTGAAACAAGATCAACATCTTACACCACGTGCAAAAACAAATTAGATAGATCAAAGACCTGAATTAAAGCTCAGAGCTATAAATATATTCAGAAAGATAAGTAAATTAAAAGTCTTTATACTAATTATATTTTAATATTGAGGTGTTATTACTTTTAATCTCTTATTAGTTTGAGAAGGCTTTAAAAAGTGGGAAGAGACTTTAGGGGCTGTGACACATGTCATAAACAAACAATTGCCTATAACTGTCAACACGCAAGCAGCAGAAGAACAATTAGATTGTTGAGAACTCCTCACAATTAGACATGTCATCCAACAGTTTTCATGACAAAAGTAAAAAGAGAACCCACAGATTTGGGAAAATGTTTTGACAACAGTATAGTGACATGAGGAGATAATTCCCCAAGAAGAAGTTCTGGCGACCAATATACATACGAGGGAATGCTTGTGGTCATTAATCATTAGGGAGATGTAGGTCAAACAATGAGCTGTCATCCCATCCCAACATTAATGGCGACGTTCAAAAATATCACCAAACAGTAAATGTGGAGAGGCTGGAACCCTCATACATTTCTTATCAGGGTAAGGGAGACTGTAAGATGGTACAACTACTGCAGAAAACAGCATCACATTTCCTTAAAATGTTGGAAATTGAATTATATGACTCACAATCAATGCTCATGGAAACAGCAGTCAAGAGCCACTGCCTTGGGTGAATCTGTTGCCCAAGACCTCATTAAAGGGTTGAAAAGCAAGGGTGTGACTCTGAGGACCAAAGTATGCTTGACCCAAGTCACAGTATTTTTCAATTGTCTTATATTCCTGTAGAAGTTGGACATTGAATAAGGATGACTGAAGAAAAATCGATACATTTAATGCATTTAATGCTTTCCATTATCACTATGGACTACACCAAGAACAAACAAATCTCTTTTGGAAGAAGGGCAGTCAGGAAACGCTTGAGAGTCATGTGTAGCAAGACTCCACCTCACGAGGTTTGGACATGTTGTCAGGAGAGATCAGTCTCTGGAAAAAGACACCATGCTTGATGAAGGAGAAGGTCATGGAAAACGAGGAAGGCCCTTGACAAGAGGAATGGACATAGGGCCTGCAACTATGTGATCAAATATCAGAACAAGGATGAGGTCAGTGCAGGACTGGGTGTCATTCCCCTCTGTTGAATGTTGAGCTGCTACGAATTGGAATTGACCCAATGACACTGAACACCACCATTTAATTCAGAAATCAGAGCTACGCATAAAGACATGTGCACAGAAACAATCTAACTGTTCATCAATGGCAGAATGGAGCTATGATATTTATCCACAATGGAACATTGTAGCATGCTGCAGAAAAAGGACGTGAAATATCTCATCACATAGATGAACCCGCAGGACATTATGCTCAATTAAAATTATCAGTTAAAAAGGTTGAATATTGTATGAGGCCGCTCTGGTGCAAAGTCAAGAATGTATTTTCACATTAAAAGCAACATTTTCTGTTGGCTACCGTGTCTGGGAAGAGGGGGAAGAAAGGGATCACATTAGAAGGTCCTAGTTAGAGGGAGAGAAAAACGAGGAGTCACACTCAGGAGTCCTAAGGCACCAGGCTCACTTGTTGAATGGAGACTTGGTATGATGCTCAAGAATATGTTTTGACCCTGAAGGTCTGAGCCTTTCACCACTGAGGTGTAATAATCCACTGCTTCAGATCAAAAGGACAGCAGTTACCACAGGACACAGGGTTAGGACCGGTGGAGAAATGAGTTCAAGAGACAAGGGGAGGAACGGGGATAAGTGATACTACAACGAGGGGATTGAAGCGGATGAGTTGAAAAAAATGTGTGTAAGTTATTGAATGTAAAATTTATGATCTGGAGGGTTGTGGCGGTGGGGAGGGGGGAGGGGAAAAAAGGAGTTGCTCATCCCAATGACTCAGTGGAAAGTAAATGTCTATGAAAGAGCAATGGACTATATGTACTAACATGTTGGATTCAATTGATGTTTGGTCTGTAACAAGAGGTATAAGAGCCCCCAATAAAATGAAACAAACAAACAAACCCCCAAATAAAAAAAACCCTGATGATCTGTTCTGCAAACCTTCACCTAGATCATAATGAAAAGTTTACAAAGAAATAAATAGCAAAAATGGAGATTGTGCAATTCTTCACATGATTGAAATATATGATCTGCAAATTACTTGCCAATAAAAATGTTGGAAAAAAATAAAAAAAACTGCTTTTACCTGTTTTAAAATAAGTTTCAGTCTTGAAAAAGAAAAGAAATGAGAGGATTATGCTTCCTGGGGTGAAATCAGGAAAAAAAGAAACAACTAACATGGCAAAAACACATACAAAATATGACATTAAAAATAGTCAACTTTATATTCTGATTATGTACATCATTTGTTAATTCAGAGACTAAAGCCCATTATCTATAAGCCTTTCTTAGTTGTTAGTTTTTATCAGTGAAAGCAGAACATATCTGATTTATATTTAATTTCATTTGGTACTCCATTAATGGAGACACGTAATTGCCCCAGGAAATTCTACTTTAAGTTGACAGCTTGAAGGTGTCTGCTTCTTCCTGTAGGTGGGAAAATTGTGGGCAAGCAAAATGATCATAGTTAATACGGCATGACAATTTCAGGCCAGGCTTGGGCAAGGTCATGGCCATATCAGACACCATGGATTTTCATTTCACTTCACTACCACTCCACAGCAGAAATAACAGAAATAGACATCTTAAGATAAAATAGAATGTACTCCTTAACTATTCTTCAAAGTGGATAACTTAGGAGATTCACATCTTAATAATTATAAATTATCATAGTAACTGTGTTTTTTAGCATTTTTGAAGTAGATACAGTGCTAAGGTATATAGAATGATGACTGAAGAAATTGTACGAGAAAAAGGTGGATTGAACTCATTGTTATTACAAAATTTTATAGTAATCTTGCCCATTGACACTTGATGAATTAACTCTTTGTACTGATTCATAATTAGAACAATCTTGTTTTAAAACACTCATCACTTTCCTCTAACTATAAAATGCAAAACTCTTCTAGGGCTGCATATGATTTTCTTTCTTAGAATCTTTATATTGTAGCTGGTAACAGGAGGATCATAAAAATAAAATGCATCTTTGATGACTTATAGTAAGTTAAGGACCTTAGACTGGGTTCCAAGACAACATTGCATTATATCAAACATTGAAATGCCTCAGGGCTGATCAATAAGGCTTAGTAATCTCATTGGTTAGGGCCCACAATAATTTTTAGAGCCCTTGAAATTGATATGATTTCTTTTAAAATCAGAAGAAGAAAAGCTTTAGAAATAAGAAAGCATTTTAATACACAATGTTAATATATCCACATTTGTGTCAATGCCATTATAAAATACAATTTTATTTTTTCTTTTAATGGAAGAAGGAGAGACTGATAACAGTCATAATGTAACCTTGGGTGCTTCCATAAAGTGTTAGACTCTCTTTCAGGAAATAAAGATCATGTCATGTTGACGAGTGTTTGTGCTAATTTCATTCTTTCCTGAGATGTACCCAGAGAGAAGGCTCAAGGATGTTTTTTTCCTGTCTTTATTCTTGACTCCATGAGAAGCCAGGGATGGGTCAAACTTGAGCCCCAAATCGTAAAAACAGGCATTTAGAGGGTGTCACAAAACCTTAAGACAGATTTATGTAAATTGAATACACAGACATTCCCTTGAATCATAACAAATTCATAAAGGAGGGGTGTCTTTTCTTTCTTTTAAAACATCAACAATCACCACCAAAAAAGTTGGCAAACTAAATGTGTCTGAATAAAGCAGAAAATAAGATATGAGATGTTTAATAAGAGACTTTTTATGGATAAGCAGATATTGTGAGAAAAAAGCTGTGTGCTATGATATCTCAGGATAGCAAGATATTATATACTGATTATATACTCTGATGCTGTTAAGTGCCATCGGGCAAGTTTCAGATCATAGCACGGAACGAAACACTGCTTCGTCCTGCACCATCCTCACAACTGTCATGCTTGAGCCATTGTTGCAATCACGGAGTCAATCCACCTCATTGGGGATCTTCCTTTTTTACCCGCCTTCTAGTTTACCAAGCATTTTACCTTTTGCAGGAATTGATTTCTTCTAGCTACAGAGATGAATTCTTGCCATCCTCACTTCTAAGGAGCATTCTGGTTGTTCTCCTTCAAAGATAGATTTGTTTGCCTTTAGGCTGATACTCTAATATTATGTGCTGTGTATTGTATAGCAGCTGGTCAGTAAATGAGCAGACCTCAGCACTGTCTCTTAGGAATATGGTGTAAGGGAGCTGTGTGGTTGAGACCATGAGTCCTTGGATGCTTAAAATGCTTCAGCCCTGAACTCACCACGGGTTAGAATTAACTTGATGGCAAATAAGAACAATAGGGCTTTAGGCCAGACAGATCACAGCATATTTTGCATATCATATAAATAAAATGCCCTCATGCATCTTTTGTGTGAATTAGGCCTGAGATAAAATAAAATAAAATAAAATCTCCAATACTGTTTTGAAGAACACAGACTCCTTCGTTATTCTCCATGTAGGTAGAGAATGATCGAATGCTTTTTCCTCCCGAATTTGAGACAAAGGAAAAACGCAGTTCAAGTATTTGGTGCTAATAATATTAAACCCTCTCCTCTGCAAATTCATGGTAAGTAAGACTTGGTTCTTAATACACACATTACTCACATCAATTATCCTATTATCTGACATTTTTCATTTACTATAGTAACAGAATTGACTACCAGCTTATTTTGTGCATAATGACATGCATCTGGTAATAATGAATATCGAAAGGCAAAAGGAATGCTGATTATGATGGTTAAGGTTATGTGTCAACATGGCTGAGCCATGATTCTCAGTAGTGTGGAATTTTAATGATGTAATATAAAAGTGATTTAATGATACAGTCATGTCATCTGATGTGGTCATCAGCCATTTTTGTTGATTTTCATGTAGTGGCTTGTCTTTGGAACCTAAGCCTATCTATAATTGACAACAAATGAAAGATAAGCATATCCATAACTGAGGAGTGGGCATATCATGGAGTTCTCTTCTGTATTTCTCGGATGACTTGCTAGTTGGTGTTGTTGAGTCAATTCCAACTCAGAGCAATCTTTTGTGCAAAACATGAAACCCTGCACATGATCATTGCTATTGGAGCTCATTGTTGCTGACACTGTAAGCATCCATCTAATCGAAGGTGTTGATGTTTTTTTACTAACCCTCTACCAAACAAAGAGCCCTTCTTCAGGGCTGGGTCCCTCCTGACAGCATGCTTAGCATATTAGAGGAGGTCTCATGATCCTCACTTCTAAAGAGCATGCTGGCGATGTTTCTTCCAAAGCATAGTTGTTTATTCTTCTTGCAGTGAATCATATATCCAACATTCTTTGCAAACATTATAATTCAAAGGCATCAAAGTATATGTTGTAAATTCTAAATTCTATGCTTGTAGTTACACCATTTGAGCAGGGATATTCTCTGTTATGTTAATGAGCCAGGAATCCTATATGTCAATCGCTATAAAAGAGGTTAAAACAAGATAAAGAGAGACAGGAGAATTCAGATTCCAAACTACATGAAGACGGCCTAGGAGCAGAAGGTCAGAGAGACAAAGACCTTTCCGCAGAGCACCAAATAAAGGTTTCTCCAGAACTGACACTCTGAATTGGGATTTTTAGTTTCGTAACCTGTCACTATTTCTGTTATAGCAGCACTTGATAAACAAGACATCTATTCTTCAAGCCTAGCTGGACGCCTTTGGGACAGAACATATTAGACTTAGCTGAAAAGAAATCAGAAATCCCTCAGCTGTTTAATCATAATTAAAAATGTGTCCAAACTTTGTGTTCGGCATGACTGGTTCAGAGTGCGTGAGAAACTTTTTGGCACAAATCAGTTAGTGGAAAGTTTAGTAGGAAGATAAGAAACCATTTTTTTCTCTCCCTCCATGCAAATGAACTTTAAGAAACTCTCTCAGCTGAGTCCCGGTGGCACAGTGGTAGTGTGCCGGACTGCGGCCCATGCAGTTGATGGTTTAAATCCAGCAGAAGCTCCCCAGGAGCAAGAGTGGGCTTCCTACTCCCACCAAGGCAGAAAAAGAAATCTCCCTGCAAGACACATATACCATTATACTCACAGATGCAAGTAACTTATTTGCATATTAATGAAAGGAATAATTTGCTTTCCCTAAATTTCTCTCTCTTTCCAAAGCACAGGGCATGATGTCACTTTTCAGTGGCTTTCCAAAGTTAAAGGAATAAAATCGAAGATCCTCATGATGACATAGATGTCTTGACTGTTGCATATTTCTTTGATCTGAACTTCTGATACTTTTTCCCTTGCTTGATAATCTTCAGTACTCCTGGGTTTCTTAGTCTTGAAACTTGGTAAACTTTGTCCCGCCTGTGCGATTTCACATATTTATTGCTTCTGTATAGGCAGTTTTTGTTGACAAGTCAACTCCTACTAAGAACTTAAAATACTATGTTAGGTTGGATTCTCTTGAAAAACAAAACCACTGACATTTTTATGTGCATGTATATTGAAGTAAATTTTTCTCTAAAAATGCTTCACACAGTTGTAGGAGCAAGCCAGTCACGTCTGGTTTAAGGGTGTGGGTCAGATGCTCAGCTGGAGACTTCCTGTCGCTGTGGAGGCTGGTGAACCAGGAAGCAGGTAGACAAAGCAGGGAGCCCACAGGCTGGTGGATGCAAAGTTGCATGAATGTAAGTTTGGCAGCTCACTGATAGTGCCTGACATCTACAGACAACATGTCAGGAGATCAATAAGTCAGATGCGGGATCCACATCTACCAGAAGTGACAAATGTTCCCACACCCATGAGGAGTCTTTGTTCCCGTTGCATCAAGGCTGTGACTTGATCAAGGGATCTGCACTCTATCACAGCTGCTGGCTACTCACAGAGTTGATTATATTAGATTATAGAGTTGATTATGTTGTAGTAGGTCACATCATGAGGGTTTATTGCTAAATTACTGAGAATCCTGGCCCAGCCAAGGTGACACAAAACCTAATAGTGCAAATTCCAGTTTCTTCCAGGAAGTTTTTCTTAGTGTTCTCAACTACAAATAATTATATATTTGCTATAGTTTGCTTATTATCTCTCTTCCTTGTGCCACCAGAACAAGAACTAGTTCCATTTATCCTTTGTTGTATTCCTGGTACCTAGTAACTGTTCGAAAAATACATGTATTCGGTGAATGAAAGGCAAAGCTTTTTTCAAGTCAGCATATATTTAAAATTGTAAAGGAGAACAAGAGGCTAGCCCATTTAAGAAATGATTATTGCTTAGTCTGTTAGATGGTGATAAATCTCATGTTATCTTGAAAGTCTTGATTAGAGCAGGGTATGAAAGCTGGTGTATAAATGAATTAAACTAAAAAACAGTGTAGGGGATAAACCTGTAGGAGCAGTGACAAAAAGGAACAAATAAATTTGATATGTGGCTTCTGGGTTGTGATTTATGGCATTTTAACATCATGAGGGCAGCCAGGAGAAGTCCTGGGGGATATAGTGGGTATACCTTGAAAAGCTCACCAAAGTCAAACTCACTGCCATTGGGTCGATGCCAACTCATAATGACCCGCTCTAGGACAGTGTAGCATTGCCCCTGTATGTTACTGTTTTCCTTAGCAGTTTGAAACTACAGGCCAGTCCATGGGAGAAAGATTAGGCCAACGATTCCTCTATAGAGTTGCAGTCTTGGAAACCCACGGGGCAGTTCTATGCTGCCGTCTGGGATTGCTGCAAGTTGGCCTTGACTCTACGGTCACTATGAGTTGAAATAGATTTGGTGGGGGTGACTGGTCTTTGAGAGAGTCTAGGGTAATAGGTGTTTTTATAAAGAGTTAAAAATTGGGCAGTGATGCCTTAAAAAAAAGAGTTAAAAATTAAACAAACAAACAAAAAGTCTTGGCTACATTGGAGCTTTCATTGATCATAACCCTCTTTCTGTGTTTCAGAGGATCTTGAGCAATCCCCACTAACCTATCCATCTTGTGGCTACCCCTGGATTGGTAGATATTTTGCTCTAAAGAAATCACCAAGAAATCAAAGTTTATTTTATTGATGGTCAATGACCAACCAGATGAGTCAAAGATAAGACACAGTTCCAAAAAACCTGGTTGAATAAGAGAAGAGGAAGCACAGGGAGTTTGGGGTGAGAAGAGAATGGTAAGCAGCACATGCTGGAAGTCTATCTTTTTCTGAGCAATAGATGTGTAGACAAGTCAAGGCCATCTTCCTTCACTACTTCCTCTAGAATGGACTCCAACACAAAGTTTAGGCTTTACTTTTCCTCAAGGAGAAAACAGAAGTATTCCTCTAGGATCTGTCCAGTAGTGGTGACATGCATATCATATTAAACTCAGAAGATTAAGAATCTGAGGCAGTTCTGTTAAAAAGTCAAGAGAGGAGAGGAAAAAAATTAAAACATTAAAAAAAGAGAAGAAATTTAATTTTATTAATTCTCCCACCCACCCCATACACTTGCCTTTTGTAACTGAGAGTTGTTAAGAACTTCCATGGTAAGGAAAAGATAATAGTTTCAAACATTTAAAATGCTAAAAAAAGTGATACACAGCATCTGTGTTTTAGAGCATGCCAGTGCCTGGGGCTAAGACTTTTGTGTGCTTGTGAGAAACATGGGAATTATTGCTATTGCTATTGCATTATTTCTTATTAATAATAAAGAAGATTTTTTTATAGAAATGAAAGTAAGGAGGCATCAGCCATACTGACCTATATGGAACCGTTTATAATATAATGAAAAAAACCCACACATGAAGAGACAACATTTAGAATATGATTTTTTTTCTATAAGATGAAATTATAATCAGGCAACCATATATTTGTAGATAAGTCTTTAAAAATTCCATATGGTCAATCATATAGTAAATGAAGACTCTGCTCAATTTGACAACTGAAAAGTATGAAGAGGAAAGCTTTGACAGGAAATGTAAAAAAATCCTGAAAGGTCCGCTTTTATCAAGATACATGTGTGGGAGATTTATTATATATCAACAGTTCAGACATATGACTCATATTCAGGGAAGTTACTGGAACTGGCTATTTGGCTCTTACCATCACTGGAGGTAATGCTTGATCTTTTCACTGGCCATAAAGATGTTTCAAAAACAGTGACATAAGCTGGCACTTGGCAGAGTCCACCAAGGGCAACTGCAGCACAAATGTATTTAGTCCAGCAAAGACACGGTGCTCATCTTACTTGTACTTCAGCTGTAAGGGCAGAAATGAAACAACATTAATTCTGGCTAACATAAAGTCATTACAAATGAGACAAGAGGGCAGCAGAGCATAAAGAGCAAGCAGTCAGTCCATATTAGAAGGAAAATCAAGAGATGTTGGAGTGCTTCATATTGACAGGGTGCAATGAGCAGGATACACATGCACACACATACACACACATACACACATCCAACCCTGTCACTTCCACACTGTCTAGAGGGAATCCTGGACTGGACACTACTGGTCTGCAAGGGGGCATTGCTTTCAAGTTCTACTGGTGTGTTCAGCAATAGGGACCATCCATGAGACAGAGAAGGAATGTAAGCAAAAGGCAACACGAGAAAGCTTTAGGTCCAGGTAGAGACAACATAAAGGATTGGGTACCCAATAGAAAGGCAGACTATACCATCAACTCCGAGACTCTACCATCAAAAAATTGTAAAACATTGGAAAAAAATGGTAGTCAGTCATACAACCCAGCAAGTCTAATATTATCAAATGCATTGACTACACCAGAATCTCCTGTGTGTGTGTGTGTTAGAAAATACATTTCCCAGAGGGTTTTCCCTCTCCAAATTATATCTATTTTGTTGATGTTGGGAAACCATCACACAAACACAACTGCTTCTATCTAGTGACACTTATTACATTGTTTAAGTTGTGTAACCATCTCTCTTCTTCCTTTGCTGACTGGTTCCTCCCTCATTAACATAAATGCACTGCTTCCTAAGGTTCCTACCTAATCTTGTTAGCTGCTATTGTCAATTTCAGCCCATATAGACAAAAGGACATACTACTCAAGAAAGTCATTAAAACACACACACACACACACACAGGTTAAGCTAAATCATTGTTGGTTATAAGAGACTCCAGGCAATCATTTTGCTTTCAAGCTTCAGGATTATCTTATGGCAGTAGCGTCAAGGGTTCATTTACCTTCCATGGGTTCATGAATTCGGAAGGTTATGAGGATGTAAAATTCTGTCTTGCACTTCCTCCCTTTTGATTAGTACTCTTCAATGAAATACTTGATTGAAAGATTCAATAATGGTAGCCAGGACCATCTACCATCTATACTCGTGTATAATTTGAGTTTTTCAGCACATTTTAAATGAAGTCTTTGTGGTAAAATTAGGTGCTTTGGCTGATAGTTGGATCGACTTATACACGAGTATATATGGTCATCCTTCTGATCACATGACAAAGGAGGCAGTTATTCATGAAGGCAATTAACCATGAGTTTCACATCTTTCTGGTATTCCTGACTCTCCTTCCTTTGTTGTTCCGGGACAATGAGACCAATTGTGGTGTATTGGAGGCTGCTTGCAAGCTTTTAAAACACTACAAAATTACCTGGATTTTTCTGTGTTGCTAACCTCCAAATGAGGAAATCAAATTCAAAGGGGTGTTTGGTTGTACAAATGTAGCTTTGACAACTAACTACTCTTTCCTTCCTTCCTAATATTCACTAATGGAAGTATATTTGTCATAAAACCTTGTCAATTCAACTTTTTAACAGGTGTACAGTTTCTTGATAGCAATTGCAGTAATGTGCTGTGCAATTCTGCCCCTAAGCAATGGTTTATTTTCCCATAATCGTTCACCTCTTTCCCCTCACTCACTAATCCCAGCTTTGGTCTCTATATACTTACCTATACCGACTTTATATATAAGTGAGATTATATAAGTGTGAGTGACTTATTTTACCCAGAAAAATGTCCTCATGCTCTATCCATATTACAGCATGCAGCAAGACTTCAGTTCTACTGGCTGAAGAGTGTTCCACCACATTTAATTTTGTTAATCTTTTCTTTTGTTGATGGGCATTTTAAGTTGTTCCCACCTTTCGCTTGTTGTGAATAATGGCTCAGTGATCACTGGCATACCAGTCTCTTTGTGAGTTTCTGCTCTCAAGTGTTTTGGGTAAATACCTAGGAGTGGAACTTCTGGGTCAAATGTTAGTTTTGTTCTTAGCTTTTCACTTCCCAGAGGTTTCTTCAGCAGGTCTGAAGGAGGATCTGGGAGTCTGTATTTTTATTTTATTTTTTTTAGTTTGTGAACTAAGGTATATTTTTAAAAGTCAAATTATCAACAAGAACAGGAAAGGACACTGAATTTTAGTTTTAAAAAACAAACAGTATTGGTAAATACCTCTGGTTCTAAATCTTTTGGTCCTCTATTACATCCCCTAAGCATTTTTCATTGCATATTCCTCCTCGAGCTTCAAAAGTCATTTGAGATGTTTCAGAAATCCAAATTTCCTTTAGGACACCAGGAAATAGAATTGCTAAATTTAGCTCTATTTTCCATATCAAATCTAATCCAGGAAGGATACTCTTACCAGCATAGCTTTCCATTGTGTATATGTACATTAGTGTGTTTATCCATTCTTTTATTGGTGTGCATTTAGGTTATTTCCATCTTTTTAATAATTGTAAATAGTCCTGTATTAAACACAGTCGTACATGTTTCTCTTTGTGTTCTGACTCATTTCTCTAGGATATTAACTTAGCTGTCAGATTGCCAGATCATAGGATATTTCTTTATTCTATTTTGTTGTTACCTTTAATATATTAAAAAAATATTTTATTGAGACCTAACTAACATATCATATGATTCGGCAGTTCAGTTCTATCAAGAAGCCCTGTGAAATCATCCCCACATTCAACTTTGAAACCATGGGAGTCTGTATTTTAGGAAATCTCTCCTGTATATTATAGCTACTTACAGTTGAGGATCTGTGATCTAAACACTTCTTCAAGAGCACTAGCGATGCTGAGATCATTACTAATCTGCTGCTTAGCTCACATGGGTAAGGAAATATCACGCGATTTCACACAAAATTTGCACCTTTTACGGATCGGCCTAGTCTTTGGTTCTCTCTAACCTGCTGGAGTAATTGAAAGGCACAAAAGTAAGAAGTCAGCAAAAACCAGGGAAGCCCTCAATGATATTGACTGAGATACTAGCCACAGGAATGGACTCAATTTTACCAATGAGCATGACAATGGCAACACTCCATTCTGTTCTAGTTAAGGTTGCCAAGATTTGGTGCTGACTCCAAAGCAACGAACAGCAGCAGCAGATCGAGTCGGACCATTTGAATTCGTGGTGGATCCAGTCATAATGTTAAGATCTGATCTAGCAGGGTATGAGTCTGAGAATAGAGAATGGTGGACAATGAAATGAAACAGAATTGGAGATTGAAGCCGTGGAAGATCGATACACTGAAGGATTTTAGGATACCAGCTGGCAATATTCAAATGACTGTCCATTGGGAAGGATGCACTTGAAGGCTTTATAGCAAGCATGGACTGGTGAGGCTGAGTAGCCAGTGAGCAGAGTGGGAGTAGTGGTGAGTCTGAGAGGTGAGAACTGGCCAGGCCCTGATGCAATAGGTTCTCAATGGATGTCATTATTATTTTGTTGTATTAAATACATTTTTAGCAAGATAGTTTCCATTTAAACCTTTTCCACATGTGAAAGCAAACATACTATGTTCATATTAATTATTAATATTAAACACACTATATTCACTGTGATGTTCAAGCATCACTGCTGTTCATTTCTACATTTTTCTCTTATCTTTAAATGTTCATCAAGCTCTGTGTCACTTTTAATAATGACTCTCCCATTTCCCTGTCTTTCTGTGCATCCCTGGTAACTACTAAATGGTGGTCTCTCTCTATCAATCAGTATTTTATTGTAGTTGAAAATATACACACAGCATTATTTCTTGGCCTTTTGGCTGAGATCAAGAAAAAAAGGAAATATACACACAGCACAAATAAGTCATTTCAACAATATCTATGTGTGCAATTCAATGATACTGATTATATCCTTCAAGTGTGCATCCATTCTTGCCTTCCTATTCATACTTGCTTCCTCAAGTTAACGTAAACTCACTGCCCCCTAAGTTTCTTATATGCGGTTTCCAGTTGCTGTTTTCAATTTGACCCCTGTAGACAATTCTCCAAAAGGGCATGATAATCAACCAAACATTCTTAATGAAAAAAAGCTATTTGGCTGAAGAAGGCGTTGGGTAGTATTTTTTAAATTTAAGATTTAAAGATGATCTCAGGGCAGCAAGGGTTCATGCAGCCTTCGTTGCTCCAGAAAAAGCTAGATTCAGTGAGAATTTAAAATTCCATTTGGCATTCCTCTTAACCCCTTTTTGTCAGGTTTCTTCTATGGGGTCTTTGATCAAAATATTCAATAATAGTAGCTGTGAGCTGTTCAGTTATTCTAGAATCGTGGCAAAGGAGGTGTTTGTTTATGAAAATGATTAGACACACATTGGTTTTCCTCCTCTTATTCCTGATTTCCCCTCTTCCTTCTGTTGTAGGTATCTTCTAATATTTTTCTGACTGACACTAATACAAAGACAGGGAGTTGAAATGTGAGTCTTGGAGAAGGAAGCGAGGAAGTGTGTAAGAAAGGGAGAATGTTCTGGAGATCTGAGAGCTGAGTAGGAGGTACCAATGATAAAATCCAAATTGTCGCTACAATGGAATTGTAGATTGAAAATGAGAGCTACTGAGAAATGTTGTGATCTTTAATATGGAGGATGCTGTTGTCAAGAGCAATGACCACAGATGGAGAAATAGAGAAATGGTGACTAGATGCTAACGTGTTTAGTAAGAGTATCTTGGAGGTAACATGGATGCCAACTAGAAATAGAAAAGTGTCTACAGAGAGTATGGTGTTCAAGGCCCAGCCATCCTGTGAGTGAGTCTGGGTAAGTTCCACAAATACATCTATTCTGTATCCTTTTGAGTTAATAGCATCTCTCTATTATGTGAGCTGTATGAGTGAACATATATAAAAAGCTGTTTTGTAAAGCTAGGTGATCTTTAAGGATCTTCCTGTTTTTGAGGTTATGCAACATAATCACTCTAATGACAATAAAGGAATATTATGCCATGCCATACAAATGTATGTATGGTAGGGCTATGATTTTACTTGAAAGAAAAAGATTTAAAAACTGTACTCCAGGACATCAATAGACAAACAACTACTAACTAGGGCAAGTGATTTTCATTTCTGAAATTATAAAATCAAGGTTGAAGATACTAATGTTTCATTTTCTTTCCTATTACAGATACTGGGACCATGGGTGGCATCCATGCAAACATGAATCAGGGGCTGCGATTGCTGCCCTCATCCCCCCCTCCTTCCTTTTCTGTAGTATCAATTACTCAGGTAGAAAATGGATGACACTAAGTGGGCCATTGATTCTAACATTTTATTTTCAAACTTGTTGGAAGTGGTTCTAATTCAGAAACTTTATGTTATAATCTATAGCTTCTTGGCATTTTTGTATAGTATTTCTTTCAAGTACAATCTCAAAATCTTATATAATTTGAAGCGAGATTTGAATATGACTTCAATTAATTAGTCTCTTATTTCTAGTACAATAAATGCTACTTAACCTGTTAGGAAGTTCAAGAACTTAAAACATGTATTTATAGTAAAGAGGTATTCCACGTTTCACAATGTTCTTTCTTGAGTATACTTTAGAGGAAGTGGGAGTTCATTTTGGGAGCTAGTCCTTTGTAGTCGAAATAGCTAAGGCCTAAGACCATCATAAATCAGATAGATTCTCTATTTAAACCTATTCTGAATGGTGTTGAACCTAAAAATTTGGAACCCAGAAGCAAACGGGAGAAATATATTGTTTTCACAAAGTGAGGTTGGTTTTGCAGTGTTTAGAAGGATTTGATCCATTTTCTTTTTTTTTTTGACTTGATCAATTTTTTTGGGGGGGAATCACTGGATTTGATAAATTTTTAAGTAACTCATGTCCAATGATAATTACCAAGCATATCTATTACTCTAGTGAGATGAGAAACAAATAAGTTTTCAGTTGATTGTGAATTATTCCAAATCCTCTTGCTGAAGAAGTAGCAAAGAGGAAACTTGAAGGAATGCGGTGCTTTATAGACTACCATTCATTTGTGAGCTAGATTTTACCTGGGAAAGAGTTATCAATCCATCCTCTGTGTTCTGAAGAACACAAATTTAAAATGAAATGATGTAAAGGATAGATTGTACACAGAGAGTCAACAATGGAAAGCTAATATTGGAAGACTAGAATAGGAATCTTTGGTGTTTCCTCAAGTCTGATAGTTCCCTGAGAGGATCCCTGGTGGTGCTGTGGAATAAGCACTGGGCCACTAAATGCAAAGTTGGTGGTTTAAAACCACCAGGCATTCCCTGAGAGAAAGATGAGGCTGTCTGCTCCCAGAAAGAGTTAAAGTCTTGCAAACCCAGTGCAGGGTGGCTATGAGTTGGAATCCATTATTACAGTGTCATTTCCTTGCTCTATTTTACTTGAAAATTTGCATAGGGTGGTTATACCAAGCCTAGAAATTTTCAGTATTGCCACCAATCCTTTGCTGCCCAAGGAGAAATGAATTTCCAGAGCTTCTAAAACACCTACAACGCTCCCCTTTCCCTTGTTTCCTCTGCACAGCTTCATGTGAGTGGCAGGTAATAAAGACCCAGTTGGGAGGGTTCTCACTTGCTTAAAAAGGTTGAGATGTGCTCACCAAGTGAACTGAATGTGAATTGTGATGCAGATTATTTCACGTCAGGGCTGATAAATTGGTAGACCTTAAGAGTCTCTTCGATGAAGGAATATTGACAGATTTTACTTATGGAGAGGGCATTGTGATAATAACCAATTCAAAGTGAATATTGCTTTTTCTTGAACAAAGATTCAAAGAGGGAGTCAATAACACTAACCTTCATATTGGCTAGTGCAAGATGAAATACTATCTTAGGCATCGACAACTGGTAATCAAAATGGTCCTGTCTCTTACGCTCTTGTGCTTGGAAATAACTGAGGTCAGTACCTTTAAGATTTATTCACCGTGTATTTGCACTGATCACATTCATTGAACTATGGCCTGGAGCCAAGAGCTGTATTTTTGAAGCTGAACTAGTGATAGGTAGACTGTCTCTCAGTCCTGGAGGAAATCCAGTCATCTTAAATATTGAGGTGTTTCTTTGTGGGTCTCTAGGGATATTTTCATCATATTCTGTTCTTCATGATGTGTAGAATCTAACCACTGCATTTGAATGTTTTCCTAAGACAGATGGATCCTCTTAGCAAATGTTCCTTGAACAGTTGGTGATAGAAAATACCCATGTGGACATTTAATAATGTAAGTAGTAAAATATGCCCATTGAAAAAGGGAAAATAGAAATATCTTGACTTGATATATGTCCATACCTTAGATTTTCTTTCTTTCTTTTCTCCTTTCTGTAGTGCTCATTATTCAGTTTTGATATTTTTCTAATTTGGGGCCTTAAGGTAATCATGACAAATAAGTTTGGTACACTAACAGTATGGACTCAGTAAATGTTAACTCTCTGTTTGGCAAGAAGGATGTATTACTATCCCATTGCTGCTGAAACAAATTACCATAGATTTAGTACCTTAAAACAGCACAGTTATTATTTTATAGTTCTGTAGGTGAAAAGTCTGAAATGAGTTTCACTGGGCTGAAACTGTGGTGTTGGCAGGGACATTTCCTTCTGGAGGCTCTGAGGAAATCTGTTTCAGATTTGAGAGACACCCGTATTTCTTGGTTCATAACCTGCCCTTCCATCTTCAAAACTAGCAAGTCAGGGTAAATAACTTCTTATGTGTCCATCGCTATCAGTTCTTTTCTGCTTTAACAATTTATCTTTTCTTAAAAACCCTTTTATTGTGAATTAGGTAGAACTTTACATATTAGATTATCATCTTTGCGTTTAACAATTTATGTGAGTTACATAATATGGTGTCAACTTGACTGTTAAGAGTGAAAGGGTGAAAAAAAAAAAGAGTGAAAGGGTGGATTTTAGCCTGCCAATCAAACTGCAGCTTGATGACCTCATTTGAAGGCACTACAGAGATAAATAGCTCACTGGAGACCAGATCCATACTTTCTCTGCTTTGTCTTGTGACGAGACACATGGAGTCATACTGAATGGAGCCAGAGCTCTGGAGCTGGAGGAGCCAGGTGGAGACCCCTGCCAGCACTGAGATGCTTACAATGCCAATGGATCCATAAGATTTTCCACTCACTGGCTTGTGATCTTCCTGGACTCAGCATCGCTGCATATGTTGCATGAGTCTGAAGAGGAACTTATAGACTGGTTTCAAACATTAGACTGGGCTAATAACCAGACTTAGGAACTTCATCTGGACAGGACTGGAGTGTTTCTCAATATACAATTGCTCTTGTATAGAAAGCTTATTCCTGCACACATGTGAGTGTCTTTGAATTTGTTTCTCTAGTTTACCCAGATTAACACACAACTTATCAAGACTTCTAATGGCTAGCCCTAAACCCTCTACTCTCCTTATTTTTGCTCATCTCTCCTTTGTAAGATCCTATTCTACCCTTCATCAAGTAAGCAACCCTCTTCCCCACCGTTCCCTTCCCCTTCCTCTCCTGGGAACCATCCAATCTATTTCTTTTGGTATGAAAAACTTTATTTTAAAAAATAGCAGTTGCCCCATACAACATTTGTCTTGTTATCGACTAATTTCATCAAGCAAAAAGTCCTCCAAATTCATCCATGTTGTAAGGTATTTCATAATTCCATTAATTCTTCTTTTGACTTAAAGTTTGTTTTGACATGTCCTTCACTCATCATTATTCTTTAACAATGCATGGTTGTTATTAGGTGTCATTGAGTTGGCTCTGACTTGTAGTTATTCCATGCACAACAGAGCACAAGACCAACTAGCCCTGTGTCATCCTCACAATCATTTTCATGGTTGGGGCCATTGCTACAGCCAAGGTATCAATCCATCTTGTCTTTCTCTTCTTTGTGTCTTTCCATGTCTCTCCTGATAACACGTCCATAGCATGTGTGATGAGCTCATGCCATCCTTGCCTCTCTCTAAGTCGCATTCTGGATAGACCTTTTCCCAGACAGATCTGTTTGATCTTTTGGTAGTCCATAGTACCTTTGCATTCTAATATATGTATACACCAAAGTCTGTTTACTCATTCTTCCACCAATGTGCATTTAGGTTGTTTCTATCTTCTTAGTATAGTGCTGGGTGAACTATTGAATAGTGCAGTGGTGAACATAGGTGTACATATATATGTCTGTGCCATGTTAATTATTTCTTTAGGTTATGACTAAATAGAGGGATTTCTGAGTCATCTGGTGTTTCCATTTCCAAACGGTATGAGGAAGTTCCATTCTGCTTTTCACAAGGTTATTACTGTTATAGCCCCACCACCCCATCAGTAGTGTGTGAGGGTTCCAACTTCTTTGCAACCTCTCCAACATTTGTTAGTTTATGTGTTTGTTTATTTTAACTTTGCTATCAATGCTGGGGTGAGGTGGCTGGTATCTCAGTACTGTTTTGATTTGTCTTCTAGAGTAATGTCTTCATATGTTTGTTGACTGCCTGGATGTTTTCTTTGGTGAATTACGTGTTCATGTCCTCTGTCCATCTTTAAATAGGAATACTTGCTTTTTTCTTATTGAGGTGCTGAAATTCTCTATAGATCATAGAGATTATTTCCTTGTCCTATTTTTCATGGCCATTTCCATGCCATCCCCCATCCCCTTGCCCTGTCCATATATTCTTGCTTTACTCTTTTGGTGAGGTCTTTTGTTACACATAAATGTCTTATTTTTAGGAGATGTCATCATCTATTTTGTTTTCTTCTGTGCATGTGCTTTATGTTTGATAATGTGTATGTGCCATGCAGGGCTCCTAAGTTTGTCCCTTATTTTTCACAGAGTTTATAGTGCTATGGTTTACATGTAGGCCTATAATCCATCTTGACTTAGTTTTAATATCTACTTAATGCCAAATCTACCCAACTCCAGAATCCTTGAATTGTCTAGAATATAGCTAAAATTATGACTCTATGCTATTCAATGGAGTACAACTATATGGTTTTTCCTGGGTGGAAATGTGCAGATGGGGTGCTTGTAACCCACTAAGAAGATAGGGCCCTACTACTCACAGCACTGTTGTGGGCTTCCAAAAATTCACTGCTATCAAGTTGGCTCCTACTCATAGGAATATGGGTCTTATCTCATTTTTCTGCAAATGGAAATCTACTTTAACGAATTTTGGTCCTTTTTCAAAAATTAGTTGTATGCAGGTGAATGAATTTCTTTCTGGGCTTGGCATTCTGTTCCATTGGTCTACATATCTATTTTATCAGTACCAGGCTGTTTTGACGACTTCGGTTTTGTAGTAGGTTTTGAAGTTGGAAAGTGAGTGGATTCCTACTTTGTTCTTTTTCAGCAGTGTATTGCTTATCCTGGTCTCTTGCTTCTCTTTCTTTTTCCATCTCTTTAAAGAATGATGGAAAACAGCAACAACAAAAATAAGGAAGATACAGTATCTGGAATCTTAAAGGCTTGAGCATAAACAAGCAGCCATCTAGCTCAGGAGCAACAAAATCCAGGTGCTGAAACAATCAAGTATCAGGCATCAAAGAACAAAAATCAAAATCAATGGATCAATTGACTCCCGATATGGTCGCTGAAGACAAATGGGTACAGAGACAAACAGAGTGGAAGAAACGGATGGTGCCCAGATACCAAATGATTAAGTGTCTGGAATCTCAAAAACTTGAAGATAAATGAGTCCCTGTTCAGCACAGAAGCAGCAAAGCCCACATGGAAGGAGCACACCAGCATGCATGATCAAGAGGGGCGGAAGGGAGCAGGTATCGAGCATCAAAGAACAAGAATCACATCATTATGAATGAGGGGGAGAACAGGGTGGGGACCTAAAGCCCACTGGTGGGTAATTGGTCACCCCCCTACAGGGGAGGCAGGGGGAGGAGATGGATCAGTCAAGGTGCAGTGAGGCAGTGATGAAGCATACAACTTTCCTCTAGTTCCTGAGGGCCTCTTCCCCCCAACTGTCATGGTCCCAACTCTACTTTACAAATCCAGCTAGATTGGAGAAGGTACACTGGTAGAGAGGGGAGCTGAAAGTATGGGGAATCCAGGACAGATGAGCCCCTTGGGGCCAGTGCTGAGATCGGAGCTACTGGATGGGTGAAGAGAAGGTGAGGTAGAGAGACGAAACCAACTGCAAGGATATACACATAACCTCCTACCTGGAGGACAGACATCAAAGGAGTGGACTTGCGAGAGATCGGGCAGTAGAAGATATGACAGAACAATAATAATTTATAAAGTATTGAGGGTTGGCGGGGAAGGGAGAGCAGGGAAAGATGGAAAGGATGGGAAAGGATGGGAAAGCAGGGAAAGGATGGGAAGTTGTTATCAAGGGCTCAAGTGGAAAAGCGGATATTTGGGGAAGGCTGACAGCAGCAGACATGCGAAGGTGCTTGGCACAGTATATGTATTTATGTATTGTGAAAAACGATGTATGAGCCCCCAATAAAATGACTTTTAATTAAAAAAAGACAAAAATAAAAAAGGAGTAAAAGTAAAAAACAAAAGAATGATGCTGGTATCTGGATTAGAGTTACATTTACAGATTGCTTTGGTAATATTCACCTTTCTACCATGTTAAATCTTCTTATCCATGGACAGGACTATTGTTCCATTTATGTAGATTTACTTATAATTTCTGTAGTATGTTTGAAGTCTTTTTCTTTGTTTAAGCCTTTTGCTTCTCTAGTTAGAGTTATTTCTACATGTTTTATCCTTTGGGTGACTGTTGTAAAGGATACTGCTTTCTTGATTTTCTTTTCAGAGCTCTTTGTTAATATACAAGAATCTGATTGATTTCTTTCTCTTTTGTAGATGATCGCACCGAGGCTTACACTTCCAGACACAGACAGTGGATGAAACCACACGGTAAGTGGTGGAGCTGGCATTACAAACCTAGATATTTCTGACACTCAGGCTTGTATTCTTATTCGCTTTGCAATTCAGTCTCAAGAGTATAGTAGAGAGCAAAACAAAACACCTGTTCCCATCGAAAAGGCAGTGTCCCTGGGAATAGAAGCCATTCCTGGCACTAAACAATCGACAGTAGCACCTTTAAATGAGACCAATTAGAACTCAGTCCCTTAGTATGTGCCTCCTAGGCAAAGACTAGGAACTTCCTGTCATAGGC